>QLPE01000483.1:0-17413 GCA_003314125.1 Hygrophorus russula | reverse complement strand
GTATAAGTGGCGACCTGGAATCCCATAACTGGTCACTATATAAATCAGGATATGATGACTGCCATGTATCGTGCAATGGTTGGGATAGTGGATCCCACGGCCGCCATACTTCGGGTGATGGCATGTAAAATTCGTCATGCAAAGGTGGACTACCGATGTGAGGTTGCAGCGGCTGCTGAGGTGAAACAGGGTGCAATAACCCGGAGTGTGAAGGCCCAGCATGTGATGATGGCCCGGGACTGGCAACTCTAAATTGCGAAGATGGACTATTTGGATGAGACAGTATTTGGCTGTTCGAAGGTATATGTGACGACCCGGAATGCCATAACTGGTCATTATGTAAGTCGGGATACAATGACTGCCATGTATCGTGTGGTGGTTGGGGCAGCGGATCTCTCGGTTGCCATACTTCGGGCGACGGCATGTAAAATTCGTTACGTAGATGTGGATTTCCAGTGTGAGGTTGCAGTGGCTGCTGAGGTGAAACGGGGTGCAATAACTCGGTATGTGAAGGCCCAGCATGTGATGGTCCACCAATTCCTAATGGACTGTTTGAATGGGGGAGTATTTGGCTGATCGAATGTATACGCGGCGACCCGGAATGCCATGACTGGTCAATATATAAGTCAGATGACTGCCATGTATCGTGTGATGGTTGGGTCGAGGGATCCCTTGGTCGCCATACCTCAGGTGATGGCATGTAAGATCCATTATGTAGAGATGGACTACCAGTGTGCCAGTGGCTCGGAGGTTGCAGTGGCTGCTGAGGTGAAACGGGATGCAATAACTCGGTATGTGATGCATGTGATGGTTCAGGACGTGACGGTCTAGGATGTGATGACGGACTGCCAGCGTTAAATTGCGACGTCCCTTGACTGTTTGAAGGTGACGGCTCGGGAGTAGATAATAAGACATGCACCGACGGGCTACCAACATCTAAATGTTGTTTCTCTTGACTGTTCGAAGGACGTGCGATTTTGTTATTTGAACGTAATGGCCCAACATGCGATGTCCCAGTGTCCCATCCAACTAACTTGTAACCTGAAGGGCCCTTGCGGACAGCATAGTTGCCTAGGTGCTTCCTTCGTTTCTCGTCTTCTGAAACCTCTTCTAATCCCACTACAACTTGTCTATGCGTCTTGCCATTCGCATCAGGCAAGCTATCGTGCCAATTGAAATATACGGTCCCATAATTAGATGTCCTAGCCGGATGATCCTGTTGGCCCGCAACCATCGCATGAGCCGCACGGACGCTCGCGCCGATTGTAAATTTATCCCATGGAGAACCGTTGGAAATATGCATCGTCAGAGGTCGGTACATTGTCATTGGGTCCCCAATTACTTTATCAGGTTTAGGTCTAACAGTAGAGTGAAAGGTCAATTTAGTCTTTTCCCTGATCCCGCCTTTACGATCCCAGTTACCCCACGCCTTCATCGATTTGACATCATTGGCCTCATTTTGACGGAGATCGTTAAATCGTTTCAAGGCTTCCGCCCTCATCTCTTCTTGATGCTCAATCACCACATTTATGAAATGCATCTTTGGGACAAGAACATTAATTATCTTGCCTAATTGTTGTGAGTGGCAAATACGGACCTTAGGCACAGGCTTATCCCTATATATTTCAGCTGGGTCACCAATGACGGAAGTGTCTTTGGTGTCTCCTTCGTGGTATTCAAAGTTCATAATCTCCCGACCGGGTGTGTGCTTAGCCCAGCGGCTGCTTGCGCTGGCGAGTCTGGCTCGTTTCTGCGCATCCGTAGCTTTGGTTTCGTAGTGTTCCCTCATTTTATCTAGGACTTCCTTTTTATCGGATGACGCGACAAAGTTACTGATATACGGAATCTCAAATTTAGGGGGCTAGGCAATGTCAGTATATTACGTAAGATCAAACAACAATATTCACGTACTGCACGGCGGTACAAGGCCCTCCGAGAATTAGATTCCAATGCAGTTGGGGGATAAGCTGGTAATGGTGTGGCGACAATGGGTGATGCAGAGAGGATGGTAAGAAAGATAAAAAAAAGCATTTATGTAGTATATCAAGAGGTATATCAATCGTTTTGTGGTTATGCCCACCACGTTGAGGGAGTCCGGCTCAATTTCATGAGACAAAACCACAGAGTTTTATACCGGGGCTATTTCACCTGACATGTGGCTCGACGGAACAGGAAACTCGAAGGCGCGCGTTCTCAAACAACTGATGACCTTGAGGGCAACACTATCTACCTTCGCCGTCTCGATGTCAGGATAGATAGCAAATGGGTAATGATTTTTGCATCAGTACTCACAACTTGAAGCTCAAGTAGCAAGAAAGGTGTTGAGGGGGGCCTTTAGGCCTACATGTACAGACTCCTGCCGAGCACGAAGTTGGAGTCTTTTTGACCCGGAAAAGAACAGAAGCTCACCATGAATTCAACTGTACACGTCAGGTCATTACCACCCACACACGATGATCTAATTGATCTTCATCGTATCTGGTCGCCAATAACCTCGGTGGTGGTGGTAATACTTGGAATGTTACTATAGTGAACACGGTATAGTCTCTGCCAGTTTTTAATTGAAATTTTGTATCCTATTTATAGGATCGTTCTCCGACATTGTATATAGCGGGCCTCCGAGTCATGTCGCGTGAAAATATTTTTCTCGGTCAAAGTTGTTTTTCAGTTGACCCTCAACTTTGCGCCAGATTGACAGAAGCACGTTGACCGCGTCAATCGAAATTTGATTATTGGCGCAGAGCACACCAACCCCTGGAAGTAAATGAGGAACAACACTGGGGTCAAAACAGGTGAGTGATAGGACATGTAACAGAATAGACGGCATGCTCGAACTGTCCCTTACCGAAAACGACAAGATCTGTCCAATTGCTATGCGCCGCCAGCACAATCGACCACGCAGCAGTCACCAAAATCTCAGACTCAGATCGAGTGCAACAGTCGCTACTCTCCACACCCGCCAACCAAATCTCATGAATCCCTATCATCTCGGTATTCTAGAGGCAAGCTCACGAAGGTCGTGAACTCAGGAGCTGCGACCGACAGCGATCATTATTAATAAATAATAGTATTACAAAAGCAATGTTTTTCGATACATCCCGCGCATCACCGCCGTCGATGACTAGTAGGCAAAAGCCACATCATACCACTGTCAGGAACGTGTCCTCGAGGGGTAGATGTGCGGAAGAGTGATTCAAGGACTGCGTTGGCCTGGATTCCATGGGTACGGATACACTGGATCTGAGTTCAATAAATGCCATATTTCTGGAGATAACTCGGCACCCTGTTGATTGGGATGTGGCGACCTGCCGGGGTTCGCTGATCCGGCTTGTGGTAGTGGTTGGCTTGACATCACTGAGCTACTCGACTGTTCAGGGTCACGATGCGATAAACCAGGATGTAACGATGGACTGTTTGGATGAGGCAACATTTGGTTGTTCGAAGGTATATGTGGCGACCCGGCATCATGATGCCATAGCTGGTCAGTATATAAATCAGGATGTGATGACTGCCGTGCATCGTGCGATGGTTGGGATAGCGTATCCCATGGTCGCCATACCTCGGGTGATGGCATGTAAAATTCGTTATGTATTGGGGGGCTACCAATGTGAAGTCGCTGAGGTGAAATGGGGTGCAATAACTCGGAGTGTGAAGACCCAGCATGTGATGATGGCCCGGGACTGGCAACTCTAAATTGTGACGATGGACTGTTTGGATGATGGTGTATTTGGCTGTTCAACGGTATATGTAGTGACCCGGCATTCCACAACTGGTTACTATGTAAATCGGGATGTGATGACTGCCGTGCATCGTGTGATAGTTGGGACAGCGGATCCCATGGTCTCCATACTTCGGGTGATGGCATATAAAATTCGTTATGTATTGGCGGGCTACCAATGTGAGATTGCAGTGGCTGCTGCGGTGAAACGGGACACAATAACCCGGGATGTGACGGTCCAGGACATGATGACAGACTGCCAGCATTAAATTGTGACGACCCTTGACTGTTCAAATACGATGGCCCAGGATTAGGTGACAAAGCATGCGTCGACAGACTGCCAACATTTGAGTGCTGTTGCATTTGACTGTTCGAAGGACGTGCGACTTCATTATTCAAACCCGATGGACCGGTATGTGATATCCCAGTCTGCGATGTTGGCCTGCCGGTGTTCAATCCAACGAACTCGTAACCCGAAGTGCCCATGCGGACAGCATAGTCGCCTAAGTGCTTTCTCCGTTCTTCGTCTTCTGAAACCTCTTCTAATCCCACTACAACTTGTCTATGCGTCTTGCCATTCGCATCAGGCAAGCTATCGTGCCAACCAGAGTGCACGGTCCCATAATTAGATGTCCTAGCCGGATGATCCTGTGCCGCAACCATCTTTCTATGAGCCGCACGGACGCTGTTGTCGATTGTAAACTTATCCGATGGAGAGCCATCAGGAAGCTGCAGCGTCAGAGGTCGGTAAATTGTCGTGGGGTCCCCAATTATACCATCAGCTTTAGGTCTGACAGTAGAGTGAAAGGTCAATTTCGTCTTTTCGATGATCCCGCCCTTACGATCCCAGTCGCCCCACGCCTTCATCGATTTGACACGGTCGGCCTCGACTTGGTGGAGATTGTTGTACTGTTTGACGGCTTCCGCCCTTATCTCTCCTTGACAAACTATAGCCTTATTTGTGAAATGTGTCTTTGATACAAGAACATAAATATCTTCCTGATGTTGGGAATTGCAAATACGGACCTTGGGCACAGGCTTATCCCTATATATTTCAGCTGGGGGACGAATGACGGGAGAGTCTGTGGTGTCTCCTTCGTGGTACTCAAAGGTCATAAACTCCCGACCAGGTATTAACTGCCTATTCCAGCGGCTGGTTGTGCTGGCGAGTCTGGCTCGTTTCTGTGCGTCTGTAGCTTTGGTTTCGTAGTGTTCCCTCATTTTATCTTCGACTTCCTTTTTTTGGGTAAACGCGACAAGATTATTTGGAATCTCAAATTTAGGGGGCTAACCAATGTCAGTATATTGCGTAAAATCCAACTATTCACGTACTGCACGGCGATACAAGATGCCTCGAGAATTAGAATCCAATGCAGTTGGGTGGTGCGCTGGTATTGGTGTGGCAACAATGAACAGTGTAAAGAGAGCGGTAAAAAGGGCAAAAAAAAGCATTTTTGGTGTATATGAATGTGACCAGCACGTTGAAGGAGTCCAGCTGAATTTCCGGAACTTATGAATTCCCACCTGAAATATGGCTCGACGGAACAGGAAAGGTTGAATGAATCATCAGCACCTTTTGTGCTTTTAAGAAGGATTTTAAGTGTCCTGGAACGAGCTCGACGATGAAATCAGAATTTGACGGCACGCATGCCGATAAGCTGGTAGTGGTAATATCGATGAACCGACCTTGTCACCGGTACTATACTCGCCCTCACCGGCCTCACCTCCCATCAACGGAGATTCTCAAAGCAAGCACCTTCCTCCCTAATCCACGAGCGCTCTTTCCCCTCAGACGGTACACTGGTACGATGGTTAACGGAATTTCCTGTGGTAACTACCGTTGTGTGTGAGTGAGCAATAGCTTACATAAACGGGTAAACTCTACGGATCACTACCAGGGAAGGCGTTCGACATAAGACCATTGGTGACCCAGTGCCCATATCGATCTGCCTTCTAGTTCAAAACGCCCTGCTACTTCTCCCGGCTCCCCTTCCACCGGGAAACGTCCGAAACCGATTTTTTTGGATTTGGATGCCCAACTGACTACATTCAGGGTAGTCAGTCAGAGTACATATAGTTCAGAAAGTAATATATTAATAGCTCACTGAGCCTCGGAAGCCCCAGAGGTGCCGTGAGTCCACTTTAGTTCCATTGTTCAATATTCGTTCAATTAACAAGTCGATGAACTAGGTAGACAGCATTTTTCTATATCCTCCTTCCGACCACGGGGTTCGAACCAGAACGGAAGAGAAGACAAATTGGGCCCACGGACGCTTTGTTTCAACACACTGACAATACATTGAAGAGGAGTGAGTCGCAGTGGAATCGACAGAGTTACTCGTGAATTCAGAGTCTTTAGTACTGCACGTCAGACTACGAAAGACATAATCAAGTTTAGGAGACGATATTATGAATGTGTGGTTCGTTTAAAAGGGAGCAGAAAGCGTACGTTCTTTTTACCAGAGATTTAATTGTCGACTAAAAGTGTCCACAAGGTTACTAACATGAGAGGATACTCGTCCTCTGTTTGCCTCAAAATCACTTTTGACATTAATATTGCCTTTGCTTCGCTGCGGAGGGTAACGAATATTGTTTCCTGGTCTTCAAAGATTCGATAGGTTTGTGGCGGGAAGCCATAATCTCTTTGGTCTCGGGAGGCGAAGTCATTTGGCTTTCGACGAGGCGCTTGACTGATCAAAGGATGGTACATGGTCAAACTTAAGCGCATCAAATCTGTTCTGGAAAGAATCGCCATACATAAAGGCTATAGAGGCGGGCTACTGTTGCTTCCGTCAATGACTAGGAGGCGAAGAATACATCATACCGTTCGGTACATTCTACGCAGACGACCGGGTTTGCATCCTCGAGGAAGGACATACGGAAAAGTGATTCAAGGGCTTTGTTGGCCTGGATTCCATGGGTATGGATACACTAAATCGGGATTCAATAAATGCCATATTTCTGGAGATAACTCGGCACCCTGTTGACCGGGATGCAGTAACCTGCTGGGGTTCGATGATGGGTCGACTTGTGGTAGTGGTCGACTTGACATCACTGCACTACTCGTCTGTGCTGGTTCACCATGCGGTAAACCAGGATGTGACGATGGACTGTTTGGATGAGGCAGAATTTGGTCGTTCGAAGGTATATGTGGCGACCCGGTATCATGATGCCATAGCTGGTAGCTATATAAATCGGTATGTGATGACTGCCATGTATCGTGTGACGGTTGGGACAGCGGATCCCATGGTCGCCATACTTCGGGTGATGGCACGTAAAATTCGTTATGTGGAGGCGGGCTACCAATCTGAGGATGCAGTGGCTGCTGCGGTGAAACAGGGTGCAATAACTCGGAGTGCGAAGCATGTGAAGACCCAGGATGTGGTGATGGCCCGGGACTGCCAACTCTGAACTGTGACGATGGACTATTCGGATGAGAGCGTATTTGGCTATTCGAAGGTATATGTGGCGACCCAGCATGCCACAACTGGTCACTGTATAAATCAGAATGTGATGACTGCCATGTACCGTGTGATGGTTGGGACGGGGAATCCCATGGTCGCCATACCTCAGGTGATGGCATGTAAAATTCGTTGTGTGGAGGCGGACTACCAGTGTGAGCTTGCGGTGGCTGCTGTGGTGAAACAGGGTGCAATAATTCAGGATGTGATGGTCCAGGATGCGATGACGGAGTACCAGCGTTAAGTTGTGACGACTCTTGACTATTCAGATGCGATGACTCGGGATTGGATGATAAGGCGTGCATCGATGGACTGCCAACATTTGAATGCTGTTGCTCTTGACTGTTCGAAGTATGTGTGACTTCGTTATTTGAGTGCAATGGCCCAGCATGTGATATTCCGGCCTGCGATGACGGATTGCCAGTGTTCAGTCCAACCAACTTGTAACCTGAAGGGCCCTTGCGGACAGCATAGTTGCCTAGGTGCTTTCTTAGTTTCTCGTCTTCTGACACCTCTTCTAATCCCACTACAACTTGTCTATGCATCTTCCCATTCGCATCGGGCAAGCTATCGTGCCAACCAGAATGCACTGTCCCATAATTAGATGTCCTAGCCGGATGATCCTGATGATCCGCAACCATCTTTGTATGAGCCGCACGGACGCTCTCGTCGATATTGAACCTATCCTGTAGGTGTACATGGGGAATATGCAGCGTCAGAGGTCGGTAAATTGTCGCGGGGCTCCCAATTGTTCTATCGGGCGCAGGAAGTAGAGTGGAGTGAAAGGTCAATTTAGTCTTCTCCCTGATCCCGCCCTCGAGATGCCAGTCGCTCCACGCCTTCATCGATTTGACTTCATCGGCCCTATCACTACCGAGATCGTTGTACCGTTTCGCGGCTAACGCCTTCATCTCTTCTTGATACTGACGCATCACATTTAAGAAATGCACCTTTGGGACAAGAACATGAATCGTCTTGTTTAATTTGGGAGTGCCGAATACGGACCTTGGGCACAGGCTTATCCCTATATATTTCGGCTTGGGGTTGAATGACGGGAGAGTGTATGGTGTCTCCTTCACAGTAGTGAAAAGTCATGAACTCCCGGCCAGGTAAGTGCTTAGTCCAGCGGGTAGCCGCGGTGGCGAGTTTGGCTTGTTTCTGCGTATCTGTTGCTTTTGTTTCGTAGTGTTCCCTCATTTTATCTAAAACTTCCTGTCTTTGGGATTGCGGGACGATGTGAGGTTGAATCTCAAATTTAGGGGGCTAGGCAATGTCAGTATATTGCGTAAAATCCAACAATATTGAATATTCACGTACTGCACGACGGTGTAAGGTGTTGCGAGAAGTAGAATCCAGTGCAGTTGGGCAATGCGCTGGTAATGGTGTGGCAACAACGAGGGGTGCAGTTAGGGCAAAGAAAAGGGAAATAAATAGCATTTCTGTGGTATATCAAGAAGTATCAGTCGTTTTGTGATTGTGACCAGCACGTTGAAGGAGTCTAGCTAAATTTCATGAGACAAATCCAAAGCTTTATAAGGAGACTTTTATATTCCACCTGAATTGTATATGGCTCGACGGAACAGCGCGTCTTCAAATAGCTGATGACTTTGTGAAGTTGAGAACCTTCGTCGTCTCGATGTTGGGACAGATACATGTAACAAATGGGTAATGATTTCAGCATCGGTACTCACAACATGAAGCTCAAGTTGGAAGAAAGGGTTGTACATTAATATTTCGAGAAAGGTCTATACCAGGCCATTTTCCTGCACGAGGTTGGAGTCTTTTTGACCCGGAACTCACCATGAATTCAATTGTACATGTTTGGTCATTACCAATATACTAAGTAAATGGTCTAGCTGATCCTCATCATGTCTTGTCGGTGACTGGGTTTTTGGAATGTTTCTGAACCGCAGTCGTGGTTTGATAGATCGAAGACTTGCCCTTTATATTTTCATAGGTGAATATTAAGACTCGTCACCGTCCTTCGTACTCAGAGCCGGTGGTAACGAGAGACACAATCAAGTTTAGGAGACGATATTATGAATGCGTGGTTCGAATTTGAAGGGAGCAGAAAGCGTACGTTCTTTTTACTAGAGATTTAGTTGTCGACTAAAAGTGTCCACAAGGTTACTAACACGAGAGGATACTTGTCCTCTGTTTTACTAGAAATCACCTTTGCTTCGCTGTGGATGGTAACAAATATTTTGTTCTGGCCTTCAAAGATTTGATGAGTTTGCGGCAGGAAGCCAGTATCTCCTTGATCTCGGAGGCGAAGTCATCTGGCTTTCAACGTCGTAGGTACATACTTTGACTGATCAAGGAACATGCTATTCGACATGGTCAGCCTCAAATCTGATCCGCCATACACAAAGGCTATCAAGGCGAGTTTCCCGACACTGCTGTTGCTCGTTATGGCTCGTGATAAAGCTAGGAGTGGACACCCGGAAGTCGATTTTTTTTTGTGACTTCGTGAGTATGTCCATGTCAACCTCAGGATTGAAGCAGCGGCAAGATTTCCCCAAAGTAACAACGCATTTCAACCATTTTAAAACATTGATTCTTGCTTCTAATCATGCAAAGTGCTAATATGCAGCCAATAATCATATTTCGATTGACACGGGCAACGTGTTTCTAATCCTCCGAAGGTCGTGAACCCAGGAGCTGCGGTAATTGTTAAAAGCGATGTATACCCGAATCATCGCCGTCGATGACTGGGAGACGAAATCACATCATAACCACTACCGAGTTCGTGTCCTCGAGTAGGTAGGGAGGACATTCGGAGATAATATTCAAGGACTTCGTTGGTCTGGATTCCATGGGTACGGATATACTGGATCTGGATTCAATATATGCCATATTTCTGGAGACAACTCGGCACCCTGTTGACTGGAATGTGGTAACTCGCTGGGATTTGGTGGCAGGCCGACAAGTGGTAGTTGTTGACTCGGCGGCACTGGGCTACTCGACTGTGCATGTTCAGGATGTGATAAACCAGGATGCGACAATGGACTGTTCGGATGAGGCAGAATTTGGTTGTTCGATGGTATATGTGGCGACCCGGCATCACTATATAAATCAGGATGTGACGACGGCCATACATCGTGTGATGGTTGGGACAGCGGATCCCTTGATCGCCATACCTCAGGTGGCGTATGAAATTCATTATGTAGAGCTGGACTACCAATGTGAGGTTGCAGTGGCTGCTGCGGTGAAACGGGGTATGACAACTCGGAATGTGATGGTCCAAGATGTGATGATGGACTGCCAGTGTTAAATTGCTGCGACCCTTGACTGTTCAATTGTGACGACCCGGAATTAGATGATAAGGCATGCGTCGACGGGCTGCCAACATTTGAATGTTGTTGTTCTTGACTGTTCGAAGGATGTGCGACTTCGTTATGCAAACCCGATGGCCCAGCATGTGATGGATGTGATGGCCCGGTCTGCGATGACGGACTGCCAGTGTTCAGTCCAACGAACTCGTAACCCGAAGCGCCCTTGCGGACAGCATAGTTGCCCAAGTGCTTTCTTCGTTTCTCGTCTTCCGACACCTCTTCTAATTTCACCATGACTTGTCTATGCCTCTTCCTAGTCACCTCATCAGGCGGGCTATAATGCCAATCGGAATGGACAGTCCCATAATTAGATGTCGTAGCCGGATGCTGCGGATCCGCAACTGCCATTGCTTGAGCTACACGGACGCTCTTGATGATAGATAACCTATTCGCTGGAGGCACATCGGGAATCTGCAGCGTCAGAGGTCGGTGGATTGTCATGGGGTCCCCAATTACTCTATCATTAGCAGCCTTCACAGTAGAGTGAAAGGTCAATTTGGCCTTTTCCCTGATCCCGCCATTAGCATCCCAGTTGCCCCACAACCTCATCGATTTGACACGGTCGGCCTCATCTTGACCAAGATCGTTATACCGTTTTACGGCTTCTATCCGCATCTCCTTTTGATTCTCAGCTAGCACATTTGAGAAACATATCTTTTGGGACATAAATTATCTTGCCTAACGTTGGGAGTGGCAAATACGGACCTTGGGCACAGGCTTATCCCTATATAATTCGGCCACGGGATGAATGATGGGAGAGTCTATGGTGTCCCCTTCGTGGTAGTCAAAGTTCATATATTCCCGACCAGGTCCATGCCTATTCCAGCGGCTGCTTGCGGTGGCGAGTTTGGCTCGTTTCTGTGCATCTGTTGCTTGGGTGTCGTAGTGTTCCTTCATTTTATCCAGGACTTCCTTTCTTTGAGATGACGCGACAAAGTTAACTGGAATCTCAAATTTAGGGGGCTAGGCGATGTCAGTATATCGTGTAAAATCCAACAATACTGAATATTCACGTACTGCACGACGGTACAAGGTGCTGCGAGAGTTAGAATCCCCTGCAGTTGGGCGATATGCTGGTAACGGTATGGAAACAACTCGATTGAGCAGTGCAGATAGGACGGTAAAAAGGGCAAAAAAAAGCATTTTTTGTGGTATAAAAAAAGGTATATCAGTCGTTTTTTGGTTGTGATGGAGTCCAGCTGAATTTCATGAGACAAGACCACGGAACTTTATAAGGGGACCTCCACCTGAAATATGGCTCAACGGAACAGGAAAGGCGCGCGTCCTCAAACAGCTGATGATTTAGTGAAAGTCAGGGCAATACTGTTCACCTCGTCGATGTCAGGACAGACAACAAATGAGTGACAATTTGACCTTGGTACTCACAACATGGAGCTCAAGTAGAAAGAAAGGGCTGACGACATTTCATGGATGGATATCCTCCACGAGGTTAAAGCTTTATTGACCCGGAACGGAAGTGACGGAACATGTTCCGTTAACAGAGGCTCACCATGAATTCAGCGGTACACACATACAGACGATGATCTGGCTGATCCCCATCGTATCTCGTAGACAATAACCTCGGTGATCTGGGAATGTTGCTGTACCGCCGGCCGGTCACTGTACTGTACTATCACTGGCAGTGACATGGCAGTGAGTACTCGAGTGGTTCAATCGGTCAGACTTTGCCTTCTATATTTTCATCCTCAAATATTGCCAGAGGACTATATATGTCAATTTTAACGTGTTAAATCGACTCGTACCAGTCCCTCTATATCATTCCCACCGTCTTAGAGCATTATTCGTACGCTCTGCCTATCCGAATGTTCTCAAAATGGTAGATTTCCCTGAGGCAACAATACATTTCAGCTATTTCAAACATTAATATGCCTTTTGCTACAAACGACGGGGTGTACTATGTGCCAATAATTAAATTTTCGATTGACGCGGTCAACGTATTTCTGTCAATCTGGCGCAGCATCAGTAATCCTGGACTCATCGTTTACCAGGTCGAGAACAACAGTCGCCACCCTCCACACCTACAAACCAAATAAATCTCTTTGAACTCATGATTCCTTATGATCTAGAGGAGCTCCTAACACGTGGGTGTCGTGAACCCAGGAGCTGCGCGACGGTGGTCAATAATATTACAAAAGTTTTTAGACACCTGCACGCATCCGAGTCACCGCCATCGATGCTAAGGAGCGAAATTCACATCATACCACTCCGGGTTCATGTCCTCGATGGGTAGGTAGGGAGGACGTGTGGGAAAGATGTTCAAGGACTCTGTTGGCGTGGATTCCATGGGTACGAATACACTGGATCCGTATTCAATATATGCCATATTTCTGGAGATAACTCGGCACCCTGTTGATTGGGGTGTGGTGACCCGCCGAGTTTCGATGATGGCCCGACTTGTGGTACTTGTTGACTTAACGTCACTGGATTACTCGATTGTACAGGTTCACGATGCGACGATGGATTGTTTGGATGAGGCTGTATTTGGTTGTTCGAAGGTATATGTGGCAATCCGGCATGCGATAACTGGTCGATATTGAACCTATCCTGTAGGTGTATATGGGGAATATGGAGCGTCAGAGGTCGGTGAATTGTCATGGGGTCCCCAATTACTCTACCGGTCGTAGGATTCAGAGTGGAGTGAAAGGTCAATTTAGTCTTCTCCCTGATCCCGCCTTCGAGATGCCAGTCGCCCCACAGCTTCATCGATTTGACGCGGTCGGCCTTATCTTGGGTGAGATCGTTGTACCGTTTCGCAGCTTCCACCTTCATCTCTTCTTGATAATTATTTATCACATTCAAGAAACGTATCTTTGGGGACATAAATTATCTTGCCTAACGTTGGGAGTGGCAAATACGGACCTTGGGCACAGGCTTATCCCTATATATATCAGCTGAGTGACCAATGACGGGAGAGTCTGTGGTGTCTCCTTCATGGTAGTCAAAGCTCATATAATCCCGACCGGGTACGTGCCTACTCCAGCGGCTGTTTGCGCTGGCGAGTCTGGCTCGTTTCTGCGCATCTGTTGCTTTTGTTTCATAGTGCTCCTTCATTTTGTCTAGGACTTCCTTTCTTTGAGATGACTCGACAAGGTCAAGTGGTATCTCGAATTTAGGGGGCTGGGCAATGTTTATATTGTGTAAAATCCAACAATATTGAATCACGTACTGCACGACGGTACAAGGCGCTGCGAGGGTTGGAATACAATGCAATTGGGCGATGCATTGGTAATGGTGTGGCCACAACCTGAATGAGCAGTGCAGATAGGGCGGTAAAAAGGGCAAAAAAAAGCATTTCTGTGGTATATCAAGAAGTATATCAGACGTTTTGTGGTTGCGAAGGAGTCCAGCTGAATTTTATGAGACAAGACCAGGGAGCTTTATAAGGGAACTTTTCACTTTCCACCTGAAATATGGTTCAACGGATCAGGAATGGCGCACGACCTCACTGAGAAACAGTCGATGACTGAGGGCAATTCTACTCACCATCGTCGTCTCGATGTCAGGATATCATATGGGTAGTAATTTCTCATCCGTACTCACAACATGAAGCCCAAGCATGAAGCTTATATGAAGGAGGGTTAAAGCACTGGAAGGATCTAGATTTACCTCCTCAGGCTGCCGACCATGAGATTGGAGCCTTGACCCGGGACGGAACAGAGGCACACCATGATAACCTCGGTGACTGGGGATACTTGACATCGCTGTTACTAGTATCCGACTCGGAGTCGGTAAACACGGCAGTCATGTTTTCAGTGTCACGGTGTCGAATCGACTCGTGCCAGTCCTTCTGCATCATGCGCATCGTATCTGTTCACTCTGCACCGCCGCAGTCGACCAGTCGATTGTTCTCAGAATGCTCATGGCTTGTTAAAGAGGGTGCTATTCACCTTCGTCGTCTCAAGAAAGGACCATTTAGCCTGGCTCTGGCACAATCATTTTTCTATACTATCCGCCATCCGACCACGAGGGTCGAACCAGGACGGAAGAGAGGGCGAATTGGGCCTACGGATGCTTTGATTCAACATACTTACAATACATCGGTGTTGATTCCCACTTCCAAACGCTACATCAACTACCTCTCTTGGGGTCGTACTGAGCCTGTTTTATGCTATGTTTACATCCTGCCAATCTTTGACAAACTCTTGCTTTCAAAAAAATATCATGTTGATGTTTCTGAAGTAGAAGACGATGGATTTCCCTCTTTAACCACTAGTACTCAGATCCTCACCAACTATCCACCACGTCCTCTCAATGGAGGTACTCGCAGCCATTTTCAAAGCAGGCGCATTCCTCCCTAGCCACCCTTACGAGCGCCCTCGTCAGTACCATCTGCCGACACTGGCACGCTGTCATCATGACTGCCCCTGACGTCTGGACCAACATTCACCAGTATGACGGTTAACGGAGTCATTACCTGGAACGTAAACGGGTAAACCCTACGGATCACTGCCGGGGAAAGTGATGGACATAAGGGCCAGTGGTAGCCATATAGATCTGCCTTCTATGCCACTTCTCCCACCTCACAATGGGATTGGAATCCAAAAACATGACAGACGGCGTTATCGCGAATATGGACCCTCGGCGCGCAATTGACATTGTAAAGAGTTTCACCAAAGACGAGTTGGAGCAATGGAAGGTTGGTGTGCGGATAGGTGTTGAAAGGAACGTTTGGATCGACCTAACTGCCCATCATATGCACTTTTCAACTCACAAGACTAATCAGATCATAACCACAGCGAAACTGATAATTTTCAAGATATCGAACGTGGCTCTCCTCTCGCGTTTGGATCATATTTTCTGAACAGGTTCAAGGTATGAATATTGAAAATTGCCCCCCTTTTCATTACTGGCTGGCTGGGCCACTCAACCTCCAAGGACTCTTGCGTGTAAGCAGTGGAAGCCTTGGAATTACTGTCAGCCCAACAGCAATAAGATTCATATTGTTCAATCATTCGGTATGGGTAGCGGTCAATTGCGTTTCTGTCATCTAACGCGGAATTGAGACTCATCCTTTACTAGATCGAGAACAAGTCGCTGCCCTCACATCTGCCAACTGAAGTCCATTAAAGTCATGAATCCTTACGACCTTGGTATTCTAGCAGCAGGGACTCGTAACTCCGAAGGTCGTGAGCCCAGGAGGTGCGAGCGACGGCAGTCATTGTTAATAAATAATACAAAAGCAATGTTTTTGGCGTGTCACCGCCGTGGTGGCTAGAAGATCATACTATTTGTGCTTGGAAGAGACTCAAGGACTTTGTTGGTGTGGATTCCATGGGTACGGATATACTGTATCCGGATTCAACAAATGCCATATTTATATTTCTGGAGAACACTCAGCACCCTATTAATTGAGACGTGGTGACCCACCGAGGTTCGATGATAACCCGACTTGTGGTAATGGTTGACTTGACATTGCTGCGCTACTCGACTGTGCAAGTTCAGGATGCGATAAACCAGGATGCGATGATGGACTGTTTGGATGAGGCAGAATTTGGTAGTTCGAAGGTATATGTGGCGACTCGGCATCATGGTGCCATAACTGGTCAATATATAAATCAGGATGTGATGGTTGGGACAGCGGATCCCATGGTTGCCATACTTCGGGCGATGGCATGTAAAATTCGTTATGCCAAGGCGGACTGTCAGTGTGAGGTCGCAACTGTTGCTGAGGCGAAACGGGATGCAATAACCCGGGATGTGATGGTCCAGGATATGATGGGGGACTATCAGCGTTAAATTGCGACGATCCTTGACTGTTCAGTTGTGACGACCCGGGATTAGATGATAAGGCATGCGTCGATGGACTGCCAACATTTGAATGCTGTTGCTCTTGGCTGTTCGAAGGACGTGCGACTTCCGTTGTTGGCCTGCCAGTGTTCAATCCAACGAACTCGTAACCTGAAGTGCCCTCGCGGACAGCATAGCTGCCTAAGCGCTTTCTTCGCTTCCCGTCTTCTGACACCTCTTCTAGTCCCACTACAACTTGTCTATGCGTCTTCCCATTCGCATCAAGCAAGCTATCATGAGAATATACGGCCCCATAATTAGATGCCGTAGCCGGATGATCTTGTTGATCCGCAATCAACTTTGTATGAGCCTCACGGACTTTCTCGCCGATAGTAAACCCGTCCGTTAAAGACCCCTTGGGGAGCTGCAGCGTCAGAGGTCGGTAAATTGTCATGGGGTCCCAAAGTACATTATCGGCATTAGGTCTGGTAGTGGGGTGAAAGGTCAATTTGGTCTTCTCCCTGAGTCCGCCTTCGAGATGCCAGTCGCCCCACAGTTTCATCGATTTGACACGGTTGGCCTTATCTTGAGTGAGATCGTTGTACCGTTTCGCAGCTTCCACCTTCATTTCTTCTTGATAATTATTTATCACATTCAAGAAATGTATCTTTGGACAAGAACATAGGTTATCTTGACTAATGTTGGGAGTGGAAAATACGGACCTTGGGCACAGGATTATCCCTCCATAGGTGGGCTGTGTGACCAATGACGGGAGAGTCTGTGGTGTCTCCTTCATGGTAGGCAAAGCTCATGTGCTCCAGACCAGGTACGCGCCTATTCCAGCGGCTGGTTGCGCTGGCGAGTCTGGCTTTTTTCTGCGTATCTGTTGCCTTTGTTTCGTAGTGTTCTCTCATTCTATCTAGGGCTTCCTTTCTTTGGGTTGGCGCGATAAGACTAACTGGAATCTCAAATTTAGGGGGCTGGGAAATGTCAGTAAAAGCCAACAATATTGAATATTCACGTACCGCACGACGGTACAAGGTGCTCCAAGAATTAGAATCCACTGTAGTTAGCTGATACGCTGGTAATGGTGTGGCAACGATGAGCAGTGCAGAGAGGGCGGTAAAAAGGGCGAAAAAAAGCATTCTTGT
>QLPE01000049.1:2006-28828 GCA_003314125.1 Hygrophorus russula | reverse complement strand
GATAGTTTGTGCCATTGCATCCAAATTCTACACAGCTCGCCCCGATCTTCACGGTCGATTAACAGAGCTAGTCAAGAAGTTGTCATTTTCTGTTCCGGCCCAGGGGTACAAATCGATCGAGATTGTGCAAGCATACTTGCTTCTTTCTCTGTGGGGATGTGGCGCTGTTGAACGGTATGAGCAGGACAGAACCTGGTTACTCCTGGGCATGGCGATCAGGTTTGTGGCCGTCTTGTACCTAGACCAATGACGCATCTCATCTTTGACGTGCAGGATCGGAACAGACTTGAACTTGCATCGGAAGACAGCCGTTATGAGCCATGACACTCAAGAAGGCAGAGCTCGCGACAGAGAGATTCACAGTCGGGAGCGAACATGGATTCTTTGTTATATACTAGACCGAAGTTTCAGCGCACAGATGGGAAAACCCAATTCCATTAAGGAAGAGTAAGTCTCCCACTGTGCACTTCTTTTGACACTTTTACGAGTGAACTAGCTACATTATTCGCAATGCTTCCCAGTGGTACCGATCTTCAAATGCTATCCCTGGAGATGCATACCTCGCAGCATATGTCGTGAGTTGTGGTCTTTCAGACCCTCTCATCCCCCGAGCTTAATCTCGAGAACAGGAATTTCAACGCCTCCTGTCTCGAAGCTTGGACTTTCTATATTCTGGGACCAATACACCATCCGGTTTATTGACTGATTGCGATTACCTATCCGTAATCAAATCCATCGAATCCCAGTTTTTTGCATGGCAGCACGAATGGTACACGTGCAGAAATCTGGGGAAAGGTCTGTATCTCACTTCTTGGCTTGGCTCACGCTCATAGGATTCCTCGTCTGACAGCCGATGGCGGACATGCAGGTGTCTTCAGAAAATATATCTTTGAATTTTATTTCAATTATGCCTTATTGGTATTTAATTCGTTTGGTCTTCAAAATGCTCTGGAACGCTCGCCAGTGGATATCCCTCATTTCTTCGCGCGTTGCCATTCGGCTGCCACAGCTTGCGCAACACTTGTCCGTGACGAGCTGGGACCGAGTGGCTTTTTGAAATATTCGCCAGACTCTCATTTCGTTCAACTGTCATATGCCGTTCTCAGCCTGCTGAAGGTATGTTTGAAAACTCTCTTCTGGTAATTTTTTTTCTTACGTCCTTTTGAGTAGTTCGTTCGCCCAGATCTGAAGCCATTCCATGACAATGAACAGAAAGACCTTGCATTGGTGAAAGATATTGCCGATGTCTTGGAAAATATTGCCGTCAACCCATTACACACCCCTGCGCTGTACAGTTCCTTCTTACGGAAGCTGATATCGGCCAAGACCGAAGCTTCTATGTCAAGTCACAACGAGTCTGTCTCGCCCACACTCGTTGACCCAGGCGAAATCCCCTCCACCCCGAGAGATCTACCTCCGAACGGCTTTGGTGGCCTCCTGACTGCCGAGTCTATTATGGACGAGTTTCAATTCAACAGCGAGATGGGGCCTGACATGTCGACTTTCCCGCCCACTATGGTCAGCTCATCCGAGGACGAGATGGGGATGATGTCTATGGACAGCATACTGAATAATGGGTTCTGACATGATCCTCTTATTTCTGGTAAGTCTATTCCGCGCCGCTTGACCTATGATCTCGGGGAACCTATCTTTGTGTCACAGGGTAATTTATAATTGGATGCTGGCTGACTACGTCGTCGTCATTACGATCCTTCAATCAGTTCTGGGCCACTTTAACTTCAACTTGAAGATAACGATTCGGCGAATCAGCACAATTTCAACATTACTTTCCGGCAATAATACCTTCACGCTTCGGGAACGAGGACGTAATATATCTCAATTTTATTTCTTATGTATCACCTTTGGCTTTCTGATTTTCTGGTTTTCTATTTCATCTTATATCCGCCTTGTATCGTATCCAACTCTGCCCAAGCGTGAATAATCTAAAATACGTTGGTATCCTTGCCAACAATTAACACCGTCGGGAGGTGTGCAATAATCAACTTAACGTTCGTCATCTAAGCAGTTCTATCTCCATTGACCAGTTCTCTGCTCCTGGGCTCGTATCCCGCTGCGCATTCGAATCTCTCGCTATTGTCCGAGGTGGAACTTCATTTGAAGACCGTATATCCGTCCGCACGGTAACGTCTGCGCTGCCGCACTGGATCAAGAGAGTTGGCCCGTCACGGCGTCCATTTAGATGCCTTGAGATAACAGCTTTGGAAATCACGATAAAGACACCATTGGAGACGGAGTTTTCTTGGAGTTGACCGGCTAGTAAGTCGTTTTCAAGGCTAGTTGGTAAATGGTCATAGAAAAACAGTGGCGAAAAGGTTCAAAGCTATGTACAGGACCGGGCCGATATCACGTGTTAGCGGGCCGCGCCACTGAAAAGCTTCACTGGCAGTTTTGGTTCGAGGAAGTTCAGAAAAATGGTCATGGGTCGGATCATGCGGATATAAGCATAGTTGCTGAAAAGAGGTATGCAATTGTTTCTTTCTCCCAGACAAAGGATTCCTAATTTTGCACGGGGTAACAACGTTGCGTGCCTCTCTTCGCGGACTTTACAGTTTCCATCTTTTGATATGACGCCAAAGGTACAAATGGCACCATCTTTTAACAGCAACAACAACAACAACAAAAAATATATAGATGGTAGGTCTTGCTATCATGCTATCACAGAATTCGAAGTGATTGCGGATTTTCCCTGCCAACGGTGCGGTGAGTGATCGCACACTTGGAAAGATCACAATTCTTTGTCTTCTCGTTTCATTTGATATTCTGATGCAACAGCTGTCTCCGTGCTGTCCTGTCGTCAATGTTTATTGTGCAGTGAGTCGTGATTTCAATCACATATAATCGTACCTTAATCACGTCCCCCTTTCACTCACGTTCCCATTCCCAATTTTCGTTTCTAGCATTCTGCGGCATACACATTTTTGTGATCTACCTCTGCTCATAATAGGCAAAGACGATCTTACGGCCACCAAAAACTGCGGAGAACACAACTGGGGTTATCCGTGCCGAAATCGGTCGAGCGGACAATCAGACACTGCATGCAGGAACACCTATCCTATCCTATGGTACACAACGGAACCAAGATCCGTCAACGCACTTGATATGAGTGAGATGTACTGTGGGCGACATGTCTTAACGGTGGCAGTGCCGCACAGAGCAGTAGGTTGCGGGCGCTATTTCTGGTCGCTGTCCAAGGGTGACAGCACGGGTTCCTTTTGGAGTCTTTGGATGGCAGCAGCTTCTACGTCTGCCATGAAGGGACTTCTACTACGTCCGGACGTGCTAGTACCTTTGCGTGGTTTGGAAACTTGAAACGTTTCTGCCTTTTTTCTTGAGTCATAGTTGTATTTGAGATTACTTGCCAGAAAGTCGTATATCCGCCTGGTCATCTTGTCACGTCCTACATTGTGCTCCAAAGTAGTTCCTATTACGTCCGAAGTGACTCGGCACACGCTCATGTCCGTGTGAGACATGTCAGGATTCGACAAGTCAGGACTAGTCAGGACTAGCGAAACTCAATCCTGTGCCAAGGGGAAGATGCTGCAGCTGTGGCCATGGTGTTGAGCGCAATCAAGTCCAATGCTTTTTATAGGCAAAGTTATTGGACCCACAGCACAGGAATGTAAATTATTATACCTCATTGATGACTTTGATTTCAAGGTATGCCTCGCCCCCGCTTCACGGCGGCTCTCCTTAAAATTCCACATGTGTTTGATTAGGCTGTGGTTCGCTCTACTGGGACTGGCCGCACCATGAACACGTTGTGATCTTAATCTCCAGACAGCACCGATAATCTGCCACGTCTGTGGTGGATCCCCGGCCGTCTACCCAATCATAAGTGCTTCCCTTCAACCAAGAAGGAAACCAAACCAAACCCCGCTGCAGCTCCGTTCTATCATAAAACCGGGTTTTGGCCCGATCTTTCGTGCTATAAAGACCAAGGGGCTCCCAGGCCTTGGATCCCTCTTTTCTGCGTACCATCTTCCCTTCGTATTCGACCGTCATTCTAGTTTTGGATGCATGACAGAGTATACATCTTCCTCTGAAGCTATAAGGGAGTATATGTCCTCGCGGGAGCGAACGGCCGTTTGGGTTCAGAGTCATGCTCCCTTGCATTCCGAGTTTTACTCCCCGTCGATTGCGCCCTCCGTACTCGATGATGTGGTTATCCCATCTACGCCACCGTCAGAAGCCGAAAGCACACGCTCAGTCCCCCCGAAAATGGTCCTAAAGTACACTGACGGCAGGCCAGACGTCCCAATATCAAATTGGCATGACAAAGGCCTCTCACGTTCTAAGACAAGGAGACGTGCTGGAGATTCTTCCAATCGTTCCCATACACTACCATATGAACGTAATGGTCGCTCGAGGTCGGCTTCGCACGACGCCACTGAACTTGATTGGACTCAGCGGGACGTCTCCGTGCGCCACCAAGAACTACAAGACCCACAGGCGTTTGGTTCCCCCACTCCGGAGGAGATACGCGTGTGGCCCTCTCATGAACCATCATCTCCCCCACAACATTCTCAACATACGCCACGTTCCAAATCGTTACCCCGAGATACTCGCCTACCAGATGACCCCCAGTCCCCTCCCCTCCCTATCCCCTCTCACGCCCAACTCCAGCAGCGGATCGCCCCGCCTTCACACCATAGCCATTCTACCCCTCCGACACACCAAGTTTCATTCTCGCAATCTCAGCCTATTGCTTGGCATTCTCTTCCATCTCCATCCAAGGGTGCTTTTACCCACAATTCTTCTCATTCTTCTTCTCAAAAGTCGTCCTCGCACACACCCCCAGCTATTGTCTACGCCCCCTCAAACCATTCTAGGGCTCATTACGTACCTCCAGCCATGTACACGCAATATCCCCCGCCGAATGCGCCTGGCATGACATACAGCCATTCGGCTCCGGTCCGTTACCCACATGTGGTCGGGACCCCATATCCCTCAGTTCATGGAGCGTCGACAGTGCTCTCGTCGGTACATGAAGAACAGCGATCGTCGAGAATTAAGGGTGCTAGACCGCTCGCTGTAACCGCAACCGAGGATGATTCTTCTGAAACAGATAGCAATAGATCAGGGAGTACATACTACGTCATTCCCACTGCTGGACAGAAAGTACATATCATTGTGAGTTTGAACACGGGCATCCGTTCCGTGATTTCGCTTACTCATGAAATTCTAGGCGCCTGACAAATCGATATACACCGCGACTTCGACTACAAAATCCCCCACATCTCCGCGATCTCCAGTCAGCGGGAGTTTGAAGAAGCCATTCTTCTCCCGACTGTTGGAGAGGTTTTCTGCCTCGGACTCTTCGAGGGCATTTTCGAGTGGGGGACATAGACGTCTTCAGCGGAGACATTCGACGGGTGGAACAGTTCGGAATCCTCCGATCGACCAAAGAGAAGACCACTAACAACTACTGGAATCCCTGGACAGTTTCCTGCCCATGATTACGCTCTGCATGTTTTGTATCGTCAAGTTCAAGCTTCCCTTGGTTTTAGACATTCATTCTGGATCTTTTTACCCGTGCCTCACACCACATGTAATGTCCTCTCGGTGCTTCATGTTTGTCGAATTTACATAACATCGTCCTGCTACGTTGATATGGTTATAGTTATTTTTTTTCTTTCATGATGCAGTTCGTACTGCTATATTACACACTGAGGGTGTCCATGAGAGTGTTATGCTTAACTTGTACACAACCAGCCACATTGTAATCATAATCATTGTAGCGATGTATTCCAACATCCCGTTGGCGAGCTTTAGGCCAATATTCAGTACAAACCACGTTCATGTAGTACGTAGAAAGAGAGTATGGATGCACCGCAGCCGCGGCGAAGCTGGCTGTAAATTACCCCGCTGTATTCCGGTTCAACATCATGATGTGTTGTACCGCAACCACCATCAAGTATCGACACTAGTAGACAAGACATTTAAGCTCAACGTTCCAGGTCAACTTACACGACCATCCGTGCCGCTCACTACTTCAACCTCGCGACCCGAAATGGCTACGCCTGTTACCCAGAGGCAGCTCCCAAGTCGTAGGGCAGCAAGGAAATCAGCAGCTGCCTGCGAGGAGCAGCTCATGTCCTCTCCTGAGCCATCTGAAACAGAAGGACAAGAGGACTCGCCATTTGGCAGTCCGATTTCTTCGCGAAGCAAAGGAAAAACTAAGGTAACATACAAGGGCAGAAGAAGAAGTCAACATTCTCCTGTTCGCAGTTCACCTCCAAAGCCAAAGTCCACGCCGACTACTCCGAAATTTTCATCTGGACGCAAACGACGGAGGTCCCTTTCTATATCTGATGAGGATGCTTCTGATCCGGCTCCGTTGTCGTCCCTCATGTCCTATGAACCGTCGATTTCGATGAAGACCTCGCCCAAGAAGAGCGCGGCACAGCATTCCCAGGCATCTCCAAAATCATCACTAACCCGTGTCAATAGCTTCCACAATGGAGGCAGTACCACGACATCCACCCCTGCACGCTCTTTCATAAGTCGTGGAAAAAAAATAGCAGAGCAACCCTGGGAGGCGGCCAAGTTGGGCACTTTCGTTTGGGTTCTTGTTGATAAACGTGCAAGGGTTGTTGAGGCGGGAGATGAAGACGAGGATCATTCTCCAGACATTATGTGGTGGCCTGCCCGGGTATAGTTGTTCTGCAATTCTCGTCTAATGTGAGCTCATGTAAATTATTCTCAGATTACTAGTCCCAATTCGAGCAGCGTACCTCTATGTGCCTCTTTGATTGGACAAATAACACCCAGCAGTCCAAGCACCATAGAAATCGCCTCACCATCTGAAAAAAATGTATTATCGATGTTGGATGGTAGTGGCGAGCTCAGGTTTAGTGAGACCGACTTCATCATTTCTACAACCTGTGATCCGTCCCAACCCTCTCCGAGAAAGAAGAAGAAACGAGACTCTTCTGATATCGAATCAAAATGGCGCGCGGCTGTTGAAGACTTGGTGTTACAGCACGAGGACGATAACGACGGGCTTCCGCAGGCTGGCGAGGCTTACAGCAATTTTTATAGCATCTTATCCGTCGGTAGGACTGGCCTCAGCCCAGGGAAGGCTAAGAACAGTCCTGCCAAAGAGAAACAAAATTTGGGTCACGGCGAAGACATGAAGGAGGGGACCATGAAGTCCTGGTCACCCCCTCCTTGTGATTCGTCCTTGACCATTCCTGGTGAACTCGTGCTGGCACGTGAAAAGAAGGAGTCGTCGCTCTATTGGCCTGCCAAGATCGACGCCTATGTTCCTCCTTCCAAACCTTCCAAACCTGGGCGGTATGAGGTTGTTTTCCTCGATACGAAACGGTCTGTTATCCCCAGAGAATTCTTCTTTACTTCCGACGAGGATGGTTTCGGAACATGTAAGGTACTGATCGTCTTTCTTTCGGTCGAATTTGGCGTGTGGGTCTGATAAAACTTTGTCAGCTGGGCCAGTGGGAGAGCAGCTACGAGGATGTGTTGAACGACAACGAGGGTCAACAGGTCGACGAGGACGATACGCAAGACTTTGTGAAGAGCCCTAGTCCTCCTGTGGACCCACCATCATCCTCGGCTGAATTCTGTGACTTATCCGTCCCGCAACAGTTGGCCTACGTCAAGCCTGTGCTCATGGCAATACTCAATGACGGTTACTTACCTGCGAATCAACGCCATACTGACTTTATTAGAGGCGGTGCTCTTAGACAGGGAGTGGCCGAGAATGCAGGTGCAAGAGGGATGATGTCACCTGCAGATGTTGAAGAATTGCAACGTTGTCTATTGAAGTGGGCACTAAGGGATGAGCGACGTGCAAAAAGGATGGTGGCAGATGAAATACCTGATAACGAACGCTTAATACTCGAAGGACAGACAAAAGGTCGCGAGACCGGCGACAAACCTGAAGATGTAAGGCGCTCTAACTTCTCATTTTCTGTTTTAGTCCAATGAGTTCGTAAGCAGAGCGGTTCCATTGCACCGAAAGGATTCATCGAAGGTTCATTACATCCACTTGTGCTAGCACCTCCTAGACCACTAGATGTCGAATTAGAGGTCTGTGGCGTGTTGTATTTTGCATTCCTCTTGATCTCGCTGATGTCATTCAGGTGGAGGTACTATCTTCTCAACCTGAGATGCCAACTTCTTCCGCCGAGATGCCTCCCTCCTCTGCTGAGGTATGTTAACTTAGTTTAATAATCCTGAAGAGTGTTCTCTCACTACTTTCAATCCTTTTAGCCCCCGCCGCTGACGAAAGCTAACGATTCCACTCAAGTAAGCTCAATACTCGCCATATGACACCTGACCTTATCTTCCAAATAGCTATCAAATCTGTCACTGAACGTCCATTCAGAAGGCGAATCCTCACCTTCTCAGCATGAAGTGCGTGTGTGTCCTGTAAATTTCCCCTACGCCATTCTCATGATGCCATTAGAACACCACAGGGGACCATGGCATTGTTAACGGTCCTCCGCTCCGACAACGTGGCTGTGAAGCTTACGAAGCCCTCTCAGGAGTGGAGAGAATTGAAGTACGTGCTTCTTTGCTTACAGTAGTGAAGATTTTAACGAATTCTTCAGTATTGCTCGAATGTCCTTCTCCCTGAGGCCATCTTGCAAATTCTGCTTTGGCGGTCCGGAGCACGCTCTTCGATTAGCCTGCTATCTCCTACCGAGGAGGAAAAATTGCACGAAATAGGTGCGCAAAAATGTGAGGAGACAGATTGGGTCCATGACGTTGTACGACTCCGGCATGCAAAAATGCGCTCACTCAAGAAGCTGGCATCGTTGCTGTCAGTTTCTGCCACATTTGACGGGACAAGATCAAGGCCAAAAAATGTATCAATTGTTCGTTAGCATGGTTCTTGCATTGCGACAAACACAACCAACTGATGGAGGACGTTATATGGGAGATAATCTAGGACCTGCCGCTCTGTACATTTTTTTCTTATCAGAGCGATGTCCTGAATACATCTAAACACAAATATAATCTCAAAAGGATTTTACATTTCTAGGGATTATGACAAAGTCCTCTAGAAAACAGCTGAACAAACACTTGACCACCGGGGTGAGTCGGCAACTCCCGGAGTAGACAGTCAGCATCTAAGACGTTATTGTAAGAGTCCATCGCGAAGAGAGGTTATAATAAAGTACGTGTTGCTACAGTAGATAAAAAGTCAAAGTCGACAACAAGCTTCGTGGCCATCTCTGATCCTCCCACGTTTCCACGTCTTCCACATGTTCTGTTAATACCCTTCTTCTTTGTTCATACTATGGCGCAATGTGATGGGCGGAAGGACCTTGTTATCAGTACCTGATCAAGGAGGGCTTCCGTGGCGGATACTATATGATGAAGTGCTCTTGACCCGTGGGAGTGAGGATTCCCGGCAGGTTGCCAGAACTGAGGGGGAAACGTTGTGGGATTAGTGAGGATATACATAGGTATCTCGATGTTGACATCCGGAGTCAAGTTATTTCTGAGATCTGAGATGTGGATCATTCGTCTCGGGAGCTAACACCGGGAACACAGGAGTTACTATTAACCCTTGACATTGACGTCGCTTGCCGCGGGATAATCGAGGTTAAATTCAATTGAGACGAGTTACGACTCGGTGATCGTGACGATAATGACGAAAGTCCATTAGGGATGACATTCTCTTCGTGTGGAGATGGGGAAGATGATCGAGAGCCAAATTGTGAAGCGCTAGTCATGATGGCGTGAGTTGATGTATTTTGATAGTGTATTGTTGGTGCGGAATATGATCGTGTGGGAGATGCGCGTGCGGGTGTGCTGTGTGGAGGCCATAGTGGAGCTTTCTGTGTCACAATTGTGGCAATAGGACGTGGCCGAAAGGACGATGGCAATATCCATCTAACTGAGCTTAAGAATTTCTTTCCAGCGGAGAGTGTTGGCGAGCCTGGGCGAGAGATAGTGGAACCATCAGTCAAGGATGCGCCCTCCTCCAACATATATGACCTTGCTGCGATGTCGAGATCACGCTTAAACGGTCGCATGAATCGACGGCAAGATCGTCGGAGGTAACGCCGAAGTCTGTAGGTCACAGAGGCAACAATAAAGAAAAATGTGGCATAGAGGAGGAGAAGCACTGGGGAGAAGCCTAGTGATACCCTTGAAAGCGATGATGGTAAATGTCGTGATAGATTGTCCTCGAAAGCATCCAAGCCACGAAAGGGTGGTCGGATCGGTCGGTAGGGCGAGTCTGCAGTCAGGGGTATATCGTCTAAAGGGTCAACTAGAGGTTGATCCGTTTTTTTTGCAAGAGGTACTTCTTTGCTAGCCTCCAAAACCATTTTACCCAGCGTCCAGCTGATGGCGATATCTCCGACAGTATCGAGAGACTGGAATGTTGGCCTACCAAGGCCTTTGTTTTCTGCTTGTTGCGCGACCTTGCTTCCATCCGTCGTCACGTTTCCTCCTGGATCGACTATTCTCGGCATCCCAATTCCTTCGTGCAGGACGTTCGCCACCCACGCCGCCTTGAAACATTGCATCTCAAGACGGGACAACTCCACTTTGTGGCTCCACTTGCCCAAGCCGACGACTTTTCCTCCTTCTTCGACTTCCCCATCTCCACCTAGTCGTCCCTGCTTTCGATATGTTTCGTGCTGCTTTACAAGGTTAGTCCAATCTTGTGCACAAAATTTTGATGCCGCCCGTTCGTATTGCACGAAGTCATACGGACCCCCAAGACCAAATACATGTTCGGACGAATACCAATACTCCGAGACGCCGATGAAGTGGGAGACGGAAAAGTCTATCCGTGGAACATGAACACCATTGAACAGACAAGGTGTGTCCGGACAAGGGGCATCTTTGTTGAGAAGAGGTGATGTCTTTTGAAGACATTGTTCGAAAGACCCTGTTCCGAGCAGGACATGCGGCTGGCTATCATGTGCGGTGGATGGTAAGGGTGGTGTACGCATAGGGGACTCGGCACGTTTAAGATCTTTTGGGAGACAAGGGTCAAGTATGATTTCTTCCTCGCTATGTATTCCGTAGGGTGAACCCTTCAGTTCACTCTGCTCGTATTCATCAATGGCCTGAGCGACATATCGCTGACGGGCCTGATTCGTTCCATAACCCAGCCAAGTTGTCACGAAGACCTTGTGGTGTATCTCCTCACCTCCTAGACGTCGCAAACGGACGTTCAAAAGGTTCTGGGAGTCAGCCGCGACGTCGGCTGGTTCGAACGCAATTTGGGTTGACGCTCCTCCCATATCCAGGAAACCATAAGTTGTGCGGTTGTTAGTTGACACCGCAAAACCATCCATTAGATAGTTCACTGCAATCCACCCAAACAACCCTTCTTCTTCACCTGTGATTATGCGTACGCTCGAACCACAAGGTCCAGAGATTGAGCGTTCATCTATACGGAAATTTGAGTGAAGTCTGAGGAACTTGCACGTCTCTTGGAGGACTTCAGCCTGTTGGATGGGTTGCAAAAGACGCATACCAGCCGTGGCAAGTAGGAAGAGTGGAGTCTCTGGTTGGAGAGAAGGAGGAACATGCGACCGTGCATGCTCAAGCAAAGGTGCCAAATATTTTGGTACACCTTCTGGATCATTGGCGAATGAAGAAAGTCCTGATAATCTTATCGTAAATTGCCCACCCAGAATACACGTCGCCAGATGCAAACACACCAGGTTCCACTTTGCTCACCCATTCTTCGCCCTCCCTGGCACCCTTTTCGACTTTTGGCAAGGAATTTAAGGCCACACCACCATCCAGTCTGATAATTCGTGGATCCTTCCAGCTGTAAATTTGAAGCCTGGACCCAGATGAACCAGCATCGATCACGATACCAAAGCGGCGCCCAGTTAGCCATGGGTCGACCGCGCTTGGAGGGGGCATGGACAGCTAAATCAACCGCTGTGTTATGCTGAACAACGGCAAGAGCTACGAAATGGGCCTACCGCTGGCGCCCACCACTGTGCTATTTGAATAGTTTCCGCCAGGAATTGGCTCGCGTGGCCATTTCCGGAATTTTCAGTCACTGTCATATAGTAAGCTTCAACTATGGTGCAAAAAACAAACGCGGTCGGTCAGTGTGTCAATATCATGTGCAGACCGTTGATTCATGTTCGAAGAACAGGCCCGTCGCAGGCAGAACAGTTGCTGCGCGTCACCTCGGGAATCGCAGCGGAGCTCATCAAAGCTCACGATGCAAATGAAAGCGTCTCACTGAATGAAATACGTGCGAGAATCAGCAAAAAATTCGCTTTTGGAGGTGTCCCTAGGCTCGTAGATATCATCAGTGCCATCCCAGACGACTACAAAAAGGCGTTGTTGCCAAAACTCAAGGCTCGTCCCATAAGAACTGCCAGTGGGGTAATTGCAGTTCATCTTCAAGGATTTATGAGCGTGCTGATGGCTTCAATAGATTGCAGTAGTTGCCGTTATGTGCAAACCACATCGATGCCCACATATTGCCATGACGGGGAATATTTGCGTGTAAGCCTCTGCATGATGTCAAGTAAATGTCCTCAGATCTGTATAGATATTGCCCTGGAGGTCCTGATTCGGACTTCGACTATAGCACGCAAAGTTACACGGGTTATGAACCAACCAGCATGCGAGCCATCCGCGCACGCTACGATCCTTACGAGCAAACCCGGGGTCGGGTAGAGCAACTGAAGAGTCTAGGACATAATGTGGACAAGGTATGGTGCATTCCTTGACTAACGTGTCCGGTCTCTGTAAGTCTACTCCTGACAGGTCGAGTTTATTGTAATGGGAGGGACATTTATGAGCATGCCAGAAGACTATCGCAATAAATTTATTGCCCAACTTCATAATGCCCTGTCTGGTTTTACAGGAATCGATGTGGATGAAGCCGTTCTGTTAGCAGGCTGTCTCATACATTTGCTGACCTACGCTGATTATTTGTTGCAGATATTCTGAACAAAGTAAGTCAAAGGCAATCGGTATAACTATAGAAACTCGGCCGGACTACTGTCTGCGACCACATCTCAGGTAGTACATCATCCCGCCTTCAGACTTCGGATACTTAACTTTGCTCGTTAAAGTCAAATGCTCCGATACGGTTGTACCCGCCTCGAAATCGGTGTCCAATCCGTATATGAGGATGTTGCCCGCGACACAAACCGCGGGCATACCGTGCGTGCAGTCTCTGAATCATTCCATCTCGCAAAAGATGCTGGCTTCAAAGTAGTAGCACACATGATGCCCGACCTGCCTAATGTCGGCGTCGAGCGAGATCTCGAACAATTCAAGGAATATTTTGAGAACCCTGCGTTTAGGAGCGACGGGTTAAAGATCTACCCAACCTTGGTTATCCGCGGAACTGGTCTGTATGAACTTTGGCGGACGGGGAGGTATAAAAATTATACGCCAAATGTGCTGGTGGATGTAGTTGCTAGGATATTGGCCTTGGTACCACCTTGGACACGAGTTTATCGCGTGCAGAGGTCAGTCTACCTTTAATATACGAGTATTTGTTATTTAATTTACTTGGCAGAGATATCCCACTTCCACTTGTGTCTAGTGGATGCGAGAATTCTGGAAACTTGCGTGAACTTGCTTTGAACCGCATGAAAGACTTTGGCGCCGAATGTCGAGACGTACGGTTCCGCGAAGTTGGGGTACAGTACCCGTGTTTCATCAGCTTATCGTCGGACTAACCTATACGACTCAGATCCATGAAATACATCACAAAGTCCGTCCAGAGTCAGTAGAGCTCCTTAGACGCGATTACACGGCCAACGGTGGCTGGGAAACATTCCTGTCGTACGAAGATCCCGAACAGGATATCTTGATTGGTTTGTTGAGATTGAGAAAGTGTTCGGAAGAGGGCACGTTCCGTCCTGAGCTGGTAAAGAAGGACGGGGATGAGGGAGGTTGCAGTATTGTCAGGGAGTTGCATGTCTATGGGACAGCTGTGCCAGTACATGGCAGGGATCCCACAAAATTCCAGCATCAAGTAAGGATCTGTGCCTGAATTCGAGGACATGTTATTGATTGTTCCAAGGGCTTTGGTACACTCCTAATGGAGGAAGCAGAACGAATAGCCAGGGAGGAGCATGGGAGTATCAAGCTTGCAGTTATTTCTGGTGGGGCAGATAGTTTCTCTGGCGTTACGTTTGCTGACATAGGCTCCAGGTGTTGGGACACGAGATTACTACCGCAAGCTGGGGTACGAGCTGGATGGACCATATATGAGCAAGTCGTTGTTGTAGGTATACGGATACAACTTGTATTACTAGACTTACTGTACAGCATATATATCGAGACTACTCGTCACCCATAACCAAGGTGTGAAAGTTGGGAAAAACAAGTTCCTCCTGAACTGTATTCCGAATTACATCCTGAATAAAACGCTCCACGCGTGTTACATTCTTTAAGACATGTTTATCTGCCTGCCCGATCTCACTCTCAATGTAGATGGAAGGCAATAATCGCTGGCCGATTGGTAATGGTTTCGAAGGTCTGTGAGGGGGTGAATCGTCGTCCTGATCAGGAGACAGACTGCTCGTGGAATCACGTTTTGGGCGATATCCAGCTGGCCCATATGGATCGAGGTCATCAAGGATGCATAAATGGACCCGCTGTCGTTCCCCTTCATACGCAACTGCGACCTCGCCTGTGAACAGAAGACCCGTGACGGACAACTTAATGGGGAGGGACATAAACATGGGCGAGGGATAATTGATTAGCAGGGAAGTGGTCAGTGTGATGCGAAGGTTCGAGTGCCAGTTTATATGCAAATGCAATTGGACATTTGGACGTGGATTCTGTGGCGGAGGTCCCTGGTCCTGGGACGTCTCTTTTTCCAATGAGGGGGAATTCGGAGGGTCATCAGGGGCGAAGGGAGGGCGCGAGTAGGTTGTTAATGGGGTAGCCGGAGCCGGATTGTGGTAATGCGGCGCAGACCACGAAGCGTACCCCTGCGTTCCTTTGAAATCCATACGACCAGGTAAGCCCATACCGCCATTCCAAACATCTCTGGGTGAGTGCAACGCTGGAGTCGATGCAAACATGTCCACTGGACCCCGTCTATAGCGTACGTGCGGGGGAAGATGATGATACGCAAGTCCCTCCTCTCTGCCTCCCGCTGCCCTTCTTGAGACCCACTCAAAGCCGTCATCGTCCACGCCTTCTGTTACTTTCACGGGCTTGTGTTCGACATCCTCCTCCTCGTCTTCCTCGAGGAAGTCTCGGTAGATATCACGCAGGTCTACGAGCTCTATATCTGGTGATGCTGAGCCAAAGTCCAGCGAAGTGACTTCCACTGCGCCAATGAAGGATGGCCGTGAGGTATTGGCCAGCTGTCTGTTGAGAACTTCCACTAGGTACGAAGAGAGTGAAGAGTCCAGTTTACCCCATTCCAAGTCAACGGACATGTCAAGTCCACGTCACGTGTCTCCCTAGGATAGCCGCATATTTTCCGAGTCTACACCAAACACTACACTTTTAGTTACGATGAGCAGTGCTACTTGGCGCAGTGTCTTCACGTAAATAGCATGAATTTTTTTCTGGATTGGCCAGGATGCTAACAGCGTTTTTCTTGTAGCTTCAATAAATACAGCCAAATCACTGCCAACGCCCTTCGCAGGTCATTAAACGAGACTGAACGTGCGGTGGCAGAGAAAAGGGGTCTGACAGCAGTGAGATATCAGAATTGGGAGAACGGCAAGGGCGGGCAGCAGGTGCGTTTGTGCTGTCTTGATTGATGTTTTGTCATGTAACAGGAAATGTAACTTTTAGATCCTTTTGAACCCTGAAGAGGACAAGGCTCCCAAGAAGAGTGCCCCTGCGTAGAAGATAATAAGCACCCCATTTGGGGACTTTGTCTTACATATCCGGGTGATGAATTAGACTGCAGCTTCACCGTTCTTCTCCTGAGTGTTTTGTATCTTTCAAGCCCAGACTTTTCTTCATGGGTACGAAAGTATCGGTGAGTGTTCTCTCCAAGCTGCGACTTTCTCCTTTAGTGTCCGAACAACTTGAGCGGCGGTCCTGCTGCTCGAGCAGTGGATGATTTACCCGTCACACCGACTAGTGCATTTCATGATAATGCCAGTCTCACTGACAGCACTACACAACAATCACGCGAGCACCGGAGACATTTTAACACTCCGGCCTACGTATACGGTCGGAAACCCGGTGACTTATACCGTTTGATAGCTTCGTCTTTATGCTGACGTTGCGCTATCTGGTGGAACAGAACTACATGTTTCATGGGTAAAATAAGCTTTGGAGTTGAATCCGTTTGCGGTACATCTTCGTAAGAGCTTCATCTAGGACTGAAGTTACAGTGGGATTTCTCACAGGATACATGGATTGTCCTTGGATCCCTGGTGTATAATGGAACAGTCGAACTTGGCCTACTAAACTTTATGCGAACGACACTCCAGTACGGACAGTCCCACTGATTGCATGCTTGAAATTTATTCAGAGCATGACTTGGGGGACACAATCATATTGCCAAGAAAAATGAAGACGTCCATCGGGCGCCCTCGGAATGCGGGAGAAATCATTCCTGCATTACATGTCAAAATTATAGTGATACGCTCTAACAACTACTAGCTTACTCTACGCCTAAATGTATACAAGAGTAAAAAGGAGGGGGCTGGAGAAAGGAAACGTGCGTTATTTAACTTGAAAAGTAGATTTCGTCGTGAGCAATGTTTGTTTGCAATTGTCTAAGAAGGAAGTGCAGCAATCTGGTAGGGAGGGGGTATAAAATATCGTCAATTAAGTTCATATCATCCACTGTGTTTGCCGTGTCCGCTACTATAGCCCGCGTTCAGCAATCAGCGGGCTCGCTGGGGCGAGTGGGCTGGGCGTCGGGGTACGTGAAGGGTACGGGGATCCATACGGCGACTCGAGGTACCTTGAGGTACCCAACGTGTCACCGAACGACCCTTCCCCGTTTGTATTAGTCCCGGAGGAACTAAGGCTGCCCCCAGTCAGATCCGACGTACTGCTCAATCCAAACGCGCTGACTATACTCCGCGGGCTCGGGAATGGGGAAGTCTTCTTATCCGGGAATTGCCCCAGGATGGGATCCGATTTAAGGGGCGGAAGGATTGTCAATGATCTTCCGGCAGCTCCGCTCCTCGTCGGTTCTTTGCTTGCAGGAGTATTGTACATCCATGTTGCGACTAGCACGGTCGACGAGCCGACGATGAACGAAGGCGTGATGCGGAAGTTGAACAACGCGACGGAGGCGAGGAAGGAAAAGATGATGGAGAGACTGGTGGCAAAGCCCTTCAGAATGTTATCGGAGTACTTGATCACCACGGCAGTGATCAAGCCTCCGAACACCTGAATCGATACCGTTGCCCATGCCCACCCACCGAAGTTCCGGAACAGATCAAGGAAGAAGCCGCGTGAATTGGGGGGGTTGGAGGAGTAGAGGACGGGGAGGAAAGCTGGGATGAGAGAGAATAATGATAACTGGACGTTGCGGACCCAAAGGTCAGCCTTTGAATTTTTAAGCACCATTTCAAAATATACGCCTGCGAGGCCGGAGGTGAAGCATGCAGCAGTCACGGCACCGAAGCCCTTGAGAGGACTCATGACGTGTATGTGAAGCGGGGCAGAGTCATGAGCGCTGCCGACGGGCATGTTTTTGGGAATAGATGGGCCTGTAGCTGAGGTCTGAATCTGGACGATGCCGACACCGATGGCGAGAAAGAAGAGCGAGAGCCACTCAGTTGGGCTTAGTTTCTTCCGAAGAAGGGCAACGGAGAACGCAGCGGTCGTGAGAATTTTCATCTGGTATGACACTTGGAATGAAGCTACGGGGAGATTGCTGATGGCGACGAATTGCAAGGAGTTCTGGACGACGTAAAGAATGGCTGGGATGGAGAGTTTCCAACAGTCTGGGCTGAAGATCTCGTTGCATACTTGCAGGAACGGGGATGTCCACGGGAAAGGCAGAGCTGTTATGACACCGAAGAAGGAGAGGCGTGACCAAGGAACTTCTGCGACCTCCTTCACTCTGGCAAGGGCAATGATGAACGATATTGAGCCCTTGAGAAGCTCGTTGAGTAGGACGGCCGAGGCAGGAGAATAAGAAAGAGCGGGAGGCGTAGAGACTCGAGATTGGTGCATTACGATTGACAGGGCCGCGTTCTGGACAGCCAGGGTTACGAGGCTTGATGTGCATGTTGAGAAGGAACGAGGGGGTCAAAATAGAAGGAGTGAACTCACGACACATATTTAAGTGGTAGCCCGAATATGGTTGGACAATTGGCAGCAGCGACCTGTTCCGTCGAGTTGACCGATTTCCCTTTGCTCGGGTACGCGTTCATAGAAACGGAGGGTAAGAGAGGCGTCAAGCGGGGACTGACTTTGGTGGTTGCTCCGGAAACTGAAGAACGAACGGTCGGGTAAGGACGATGGAACATGTCAGTCGATGAAGCTGAGGGGGACGTGGCAGTGGATATTGAAGATTTTCGAGCTCTGGGTTGAGGAGAGCGGTCCATGGGTTCAATTCCAGAATAAAGCACCTGAAAAAAGGCTTGGAAACTGGGCTGACTGCTAAAAGGAATTATCCAGATTTTTTTGAGACCTGCACCTGCTCAGCGGATGGGTTCAAGTTTGAGGGGGAGGGGCGAGGTCACTGTGTAGGACGACGAGCAGAACAACCCACTGTCGTAAATAAAGAAGCCAAAAAAAAATTGGCGAGCTCATCATCAACTATACCTTTTTTAGACTCTTTACGTTGATCTCGTACGACGACGACGACGACGACGGCGACAAAGGTTTATTTAATTTTTATAGATACAAGTATTACTAGCAGAAGGGTATAAACCTGTCGCATAATTTTTTTATCAGTCAACTCGTCAACAGAACATGTCAAGAGCGTTATCCTCAGCCTCGCCTTACACTCTCCATCCGCACCCAACAAAGTCTAGGTCTTCCTCGGTCTTCCTCAGATGAGAAAGACACAGATGAAGTAACCAAACATTCCTTCAGAACTGGGGTGCGTGTTTTTACCAGGTTTATCATCTCTGGATAACGCTCAAGATGGTATCACGGAAAGTACTCACGATTTATTCGAAAATACGCTTTTACAAGTATGTAGGATAAATCTCCAGGTGATCGTGCGTCAAGACCCCTCGACCAGTGGGAGGAGCAGTCAGCAAAGATTGTTTTTGAGACACCTGCTCAACGAGGAGCGTTCTCTACGACGTTTGTCTGGACCATCCATCCATGAATTGCGTACGGATAGTAATTTGGACGTCTTCTTGTATCAGAGAATCAAACAGGCGTCTTTATATTTTATATTTTCTAGCGGAGATTTAAACAAATAAAATATTAATTAATTTTTTATATTCAATTTATTCCAAATGACAGCGTCGCCTTCACCGTTCGCAACGCTATTGCGTCGGTCAAAATTCGCGTCTTTCGATCCAGCAATCGCTCAGGTATATACAACTTACGGTGGTGACGCACATCGTGGTAACTGGGGACTCAAACGACCTCTTCCCCTTCGTCGACGTCAAGCTTTCATTACCGTCAAAACTGTCGACTCACCTGAACAACAAACAGAATGGAACCACGGAGAGAGTCAAGCACGTTTTATTAGACGTTGGGGGGAACTGGGTGTGGATTCGAGAGTCGCGGTGTCCTCCCCTTGGGAGAGGAAGCTCGGTTCTGAGGCTTCTGCAGTCTGGATGGTAGACTCTGAGTTCGCTCCCGTCATGGACTGGGATAGGCCAGTTGCAGAGCGGACGAATACGGTGCCGAATATCCATGCCATGTCGCAAAAACAGTTTCAGCGATACGTGGAGAAACTGCGGAAGCAGAGGCCCGAATTTCAGGCGTATATTCAGAATCTCGCGGAGAACAACCCGAACGCAAAGCTGCGAAGCACGTCGCTGTACGAGCTGGCGTTGTCAGGGAAGGAATATCATAAAAAATTCATCGCATGGAAGCTCGCGAACACGCTGAACTCTATGGAATCACGGAATATAGAACAGAAGCCCCATCGGACGGGCGGTATCTCATACTCGCACATATCCCCACTCCAGACTCTTTTCACGACATCATACAAACCAGGCATCATCTTACAACGGTCCCACCGACCCAACGACCGCGGTAAAATCGCAAGAAGCGAGGAGTCTTTCATTGCAAGCTTTGCCGGCTTGACATCAGTCTTACGCATGAAAGACGCAGGTGGGAAAACTGCGCTCCTAGATGTTACATCCGAGGAGGGCATCAAAAAGGAGAACGTGGAGAGCAGTGTCACCAATCTCCGTATCAAGAGCCAACCGAAACTTATAATGAGCCCCCTGGTCGTTGGGCGCAAGCAACAGGGTTTGAAGGGTGCAAGAATCGAGACCCAAGTGATCAGTAATTTGAAGTCGGATTTCCATCGTGAAAATCCGCACATCCCTGGATCGAGGGAATACAATGGGTTGGAGGCGGTACCTGCAGCGCAGAGCTCTCGTCCATTACCCATGGATTTCCGACCCAAACGTGACAGGAGGAAGACAGGTAGACAGCTGAGCCGTGACAATGGGCAGAAGGTGCTTGACACACTTAGAGTGATAGTGAAGACCAAGGAGTGATGTCGAAGACTTGTTGTACAATGGTGTCTAGAATTATGAATCATATTTTAGGCGCTATGAGTGCCTGGAGTGCTTTTACGATGTCTCCACGATGCTCGGTCAGAGCTTTTTCAGCGTGCACACGGGGAATTTCGAGTTCGTGGACCTTGTAATAGACGATTCAGTGCGCTTGAGGGTTGCGAGAAGAAATATAAAATACAATAAGGTCAACGTCTTCTCGTTTGCAAGACGAGGTGTCTTTGGCTGGTTTGGTAGGTAGCTTGTCGAGTATACCACCAGTACGGAATGCCTCTTCCATTTTACCTTTGGAGTAGGCAAATCCGTCCCCAAACTATGTATATGTTTGAGATTTATGTCTATGGAATATGTGGACCAGACTGACGTTCATTATAACTTCTGGCTCTGGCCGGCCATTGCGAGACATGACGAAGAAATGTGGCTATGCTGCCGCGTCTCCTGCGACATCCTTGGTTTCCCTTTAAACCATCACCACAACTGCTATGGACACTTTCGATAACTTTCAGTACGATTCTGCCTCTTCGTACGGTGGAGGAATCGGCGTAGTAGACGACACTTCATCGGTATACACATCAAACACGCAAGACAACGCTTCGTCTGTTGATCTCAGCAGTCTTTCCATATCTGAGTTTGCCCATTCTCAGGCAGACGGCGCAAATGGGCATGATCACGCTCATCCTGTCAGGGCTGGTCTGGAGGAGGACTTTGATGCTGTTTTGGACGATTTGAAGGACGAGGGTGTCGTGGATTTGCCGCCACATGCATGCAGGTACTTTTTCTGCTCTAGTTGCTTGAATGAACGTGAATTGACTAATTTGTCGTAGCTACTGCGGCATTCACTCGCCCGCATCTGTTGTCAAGTGTCTTATCTGCGCAAAGTGGTTCTGCAACTCTCGCGGTAACACCTCTGCATCACATATCGTCAACCATCTCGTTCGTGCCAAGCATAAGGAAGTAATCTTGCACGCCGAGAGCCCTCTGGGCGAGACAACCCCCGAATGTTACAATTGTGGTAGCAAGAATGTCTTCATGCTTGGCTTTATTCCTGCCAAGAGCGATACTGTCGTCGTTTTGCTATGCCGGTTCGTGTCTTATCCTATTTTCACATGTTAATCTAATCACCTGTATCAGCCAACCTTGTGCTGCCATCTCCAAAGATATCTCGTGGAACGCCTCACTATGGGCGCCTCTGATCGATGATCGCTCCTTCCTCTCCTGGCTCGTTAAACCGCCAAGCGAAACTGAACAACTCCGTTCCCGCCAAATCTCCTTTGCCCAGATCACCCGTCTCGAGGATCTGTGGCGGGAGAATGCCAACGCCACGCTCGAGGACCTCGCCAAACCGGGTGTAGACGATGAGCCACAAGCCGTCATTCATAAGTATGAAGATGCCTATCAGTATCAGAATATTTTCGGGCCGCTCGTTAAGATCGAAGCGGACTATGATAAGCGACTGAAAGAGTCGCAGACGCAGACGGACATCACTGTGAGGTGGGATCTAGGTCTGAATCAGAAGCGGGTGGCGTGGTTTGTGTTGCCCAAATTGGAGAGTGGGGAGGTGAGATTAGCTGTGGGCGATGAACTTAGGTTGAGGTATGCTGGAGAGCTGCATAAGGCCTGGGAAGGGGTTGGACATGTTATCAAGATTCCTAATAGTGTGTGCTTTTCTCATCAAGTGATCAAGGGATATTAACGATATCTAGATGTTTCAGATGAAATCGGGCTGGAACTCAGGAGGACGGAAGGTGTGCCCTCCGAGTGCACTCATAATTTTGTTGCCGATTTCGTCTGGAAGTCAACGAGTTTTGACAGGATGCAACTGGCCATGAAGACCTTTGCTGTTGACGAGAAGAGCGTCAGCGGATATATCGTATGTTGCTCTTAATTATGTGTAACGTGATTGTATGTTAACTGTTTCATAGTACCACAAACTCCTAGGCCATGAACTTGAACCACAAGTCCTTCGCACCCAAATGCCCAAACGTTTCTCTGCCCCGGGCCTCCCTGAACTGAACCACTCTCAGATGTACGCCGTCAAGAGCGTCCTCCAAAAGCCTATCAGCCTCATCCAAGGTCCACCTGGTACCGGAAAAACCGTCACGTCTGCCTCTATCGTTTACCACCTGGCAAAAATGAACCCAGGACAAGTCCTGGTCTGCGCCCCATCCAACGTCGCCGTCGACCAACTAACTGAGAAGATCCACTCGACCGGACTGAAGGTCGTGCGCCTGACGGCCAAGTCTCGCGAAGCCCTCGACTCGTCTGTGGCGTTCTTGACGCTCCACCAGCAAGTCGCGAACAACACCACGCACGTGGAGCTGCAAAAACTGATCCAGCTCAAGAACGAGCAGGGGGAATTGAGCTCGAATGATGAGAGGAAGTATAAGACCCTTAGTCGGCAGTGTGAGAAGGAGATTTTGGGGGCTGCGGATGTTATTTGCTGTACTTGTGTTGGCGCGGGCGATCCAAGGCTTAGTAAGCTGAAATTTAGGACGGTGCTTATCGACGAGGCAACTCAGGCCGCTGAACCGGGTGTGTCCTTGTCTTTTTCTGAAGTACCTTGGTCACTGACTGATTTTTTTGCTTAGAATGTATGATCCCCCTTGTGTTGGGGTGCAAACAGGTTGTTCTTGTTGGTGATCATCAAGTGAGGCGAAAGTATCGAACGTTTTATCATGTGCTGATTTTATGTTCTTAGCAACTTGGCCCTGTTATCATGAACAAGAAAGCAGCTCGTGCGGGCCTCACCCAATCTCTCTTTGAGCGTCTTGTGCTCCTCGGCAATCGGCCCATTCGCTTGCAGGTGCAATATCGTATGCATCCCTGTCTGTCAGAGTTCCCCTCAAACATGTTTTATGAGGGAACTCTGCAGAACGGTGTCACTGCTCCTGAGAGGCTGAGGAAAAACGTTGACTTCCCCTGGCCTGTTCCCGATACGCCTATGTTCTTTTATCAGAATCTTGGTCAAGAGGAGATTTCGTCGAGCGGGACGTCTTTCTTGAACAGGTACGCGTGCTTATTAATACGTAAAGTTATGCTCACGGTGTGATTTCAGGACTGAGGCGTCGAACGTCGAGAAGATTGTTACCAAGTTCTTCAAGTCGGGTGTCGTGCCGGGCCAGATTGGCGTTGTCACGCCTTATGAAGGTCAACGGTCGTATATCGTGAACTACATGCAGTTCAATGGCTCGCTCAAGAAGGATCTGTATAAGGAGATTGAGGTCGCCAGTGTCGACGCATTCCAGGGGCGAGAAAAGGACTATATTATTCTCAGTTGTGTTCGGAGCAACGAGCACCAGGGTATTGGGTTCCTGAACGACCCGCGCCGGTTGAATGTCGCCCTTACGCGGGCAAAATATGGGGTGGTAATTCTTGGTAATCCCAAGGTCCTCAGTAAGGTGAGTACTATACAATGCAACTCACCCGCGCATTATTGACACGGAATGTGATGTAGCACCCCCTATGGCATTACCTACTGACCCATTACAAGGAGAAGGTCTGTCTTGTCGAAGGGCCGTTGAGCAATCTACAGCCAAGCATGATTCAGTTCAGTAAGCCGAGACGCTCCTTGGTCAAGTCTATGGATCAGTTCCGTCGTCATGAGACGAATGCAAGGGACTTTATTGGTGGTGGTAATGGTGGAATGATGTCTGATGGTAAACTAAAAAATCTATCTTACTTTTAGCTTCATTTGACGTCTTTATGCTTAGGGCGCCGTTCTGGCACTCCCAGCCGCTTTGATGCCAGTTTCTATCGCACACATGATGCCCTTGGGTACATCCCCTCCGATGTCCAGTCGCTACGATCTCAAGCAACGTACTCGTCCGGTCTACCGATGTTCGCGGCTACAGGACCGTTCGGACCTGGTATCCCGCGCAATTCAAACGGGGCGAAACGCAGTGCGTACGGCAGCTATGCGAGCTCTATCATTTCGCAAGATGCCGGGCCTAACGGGAGCGTCGCGGATAACAACAGTGTTATTGGCAGTGCGGTTGGAGTGTCTGATCGCGCTGGTAGTATGGCCTATTCGCAGTCTGACAGGCTTCGTCGACGCGCGTCGTTCTCGTCTGTTGCGGGTGCATCGGACATGGGTAGTATGTCTCAGTACGACTACAAGAGCCAGGACGAAGCTGCGGATATGGACGACATGAAGTCACAGTATGCTGGAACGCAAGAGCGGGTTACGGTGTTCTGATCTGGCGTCCGGCCAGCAATGGCCTCTTTGCGATACGTTGGATGACAGGTTGCTCGTTCATGCATACACGTCCCCACCGCCGTTAGAATGCGTCGCAGGCGTGCTCATTATCCGCGCGGTCACGCTCGGAATAACTTGGAATGGAAAGTCACGTCAATCGTCTCGAGGGGGTTGTTGACACCGTGAGTGTGGTGTGGTTTGTTATATGTAATGTTACCATTTGCCGTCTGGTTATGAATGGTAATTTGCTAGATGGATGGGTACGGGATTGTATGATCTGTACTAATGTTCGCCAGTATCCTGCCCAATAGTACATTTTCTGATTACCTTTTATAAGTGAGATCGTCAGCTATTGGCCCGTTAAATTTATAACTCGAATCACACGCTCACCCTGTCCTGAAGATCTGATATATCTCGCTGACATGTCACGGTTTTAGCCTTTCGCCATGCGGGTTGAGGTTGTCCCTGCGTTCAAGCAGTTGGCAACTTGTCCCTTAGTCCAAGGCGGCAATTCACTGACCACCTCGGCCATAGCAATCCGTTCCTTTACTCTACTCAAGCTTACTGGCAAGGTTATATTCACAGTCTATATTGTGCTCTAATGGAGCCGTACACCGATTCACCGGTCGCCAATATACTTGAGCCCCCACCGACCTCAGCCAGTTCCTCGCTATCCAGCTCGTGGCAGGACATTTTGACGGGGCAGGTGCAGCTATCGCCTTCGGTATCGACTTCGGTATCGACCCTCACTCAGGATCGCAGCCCGAGCGTAAAGTTTGCCCCGTTGCCGAAGTTGGCACGTCGGAAACGTCGATCGGCCGTGCCGCTGGGTGTTGCGGCTCGTGCACAGTTGGTGCGCCGACCGCACCATTTTCAGCCCGGAGATTACTTGAGCACGTACCCAGGGGACGCTGGCCCGGGGTCTGCGAGACGTGGCGTACCCGATGGTGGGACAGGTCGAACGTATTCGGAGCCTGAAGACTCGTTTACGGCGCTGGGGAAGGTGGTGAGGGGGGTGTGGCGTCGTGTTGCGAAGAAGGGGGAGGATGATATCCACGGCGTGGCGGGGAGGTCTGGGAATATCCGCGGGCGAATCGGGGACTATGGCGAGATGGACGTGGAGGAAGAGATGGAAGAGGTGGAAGAGGTGGAAGAGGTGGAAGTTACGGTGAAGTTCCGAGAAGATATCTCCCAAACGGAAACTGTAAGGGACAATAGCGCTTATTCATGGAGCAGGGTTGTCAGACCGATTGGAAACGATTCCGAGTCGGAGGCTGGGCTCGGGGGATGACAAGACATCGGAAATTATAAATTATTCTTACTGTATAGGTTATCATCGTTATAAGCTCAGGTTCTGGCACAAAGAAAATCGAAGGGGAACGTGTCTGAAAAAAGGAATTAAACGGGCGTCTTGATCTTGAGTAATAGGCAGACCTAAACGAGCGTTTGCGAGGGTAGCAGTTCGGGTACTTCAACTTTTTACCACTGACCCATGCCGAAAGAGCAGCGTATAGTCGTGCCGTTTAGTTGAAATAGCGTCCGCACAGTTCGTCAAGGACGCAAATCATCTGACAAGGTCCTAATTTAAAAGAGAACGGTGTCAAGTGCTTAGAGTGCTCAGATAACTTCATATTGTGAAAGCGTGTCCATTCGCGCTAGACGGCCAGCACCCATGCATGGCCGTATGAAGGAAAGAAGAGTAAGAACGAATCTGTCTCCGTTCCATAAAGGGTATTCCTTGGTATTGTCTCGGGTCACTGCTGAGTTGAAGCTCAGCGAGTAGGTTGACGGAACGGAACGGACGGCAGAAGGATCGATATACAGATAGGCATGCATATGCGGGAAGACAATTGGATTATACGGTATCGAGATGCAGGTGGCATCCATCTGCGGATGGAAAGTACGACGCTGGGGCCATAGACGGGCGGTGAACCCAAACCGTCTGACACTTTCCATCATCCTAGGGGATCAAATAAACTTTCGTAGGGAGCCGGCATCACGAAAGTGTAATCAATATTCCCCAGCATCTT
>QLPE01000478.1:17191-29336 GCA_003314125.1 Hygrophorus russula | reverse complement strand
TGAAAGACTAATGAACGTCAATGGCAGACGAACAAAGAAGAATCTCTGTTTTTGCCCACAGCGGACGCCATCATCCCCACATACTTGATTATGTATTCCAAGTGAGCAATTGATGGGCTGTACGCCTGGGCCGCACTCTCGCCTCGTCACACCAAATCCGATCACGTCGGATAAATATCAAATAAATGATTACCATAGCGCAATTGAAGAAATAATATATGTGAGAAAGTGCCAGGGTGCACAAAGACACTTATGAGGCCACCGGTGTCTTAAAAAGCATTGACACAAATGCCTTCATCTTCGAATCGACTTCCGGGGGAGTATCGCCATAGACCAGAACAAACGCCGGGCGAATCGCATCATTTCGATAAACAACGTTCTCCTCGTAATTCAGATCCTCTCCAGGTTTGCCCAGTATCTGCAACAGTCGAGTCTTGGGTGAAGTCTAGGCCTTTGAGATGCATGGAGACCTACGGAATGATAACCCGCGGGTGGCTCTGTGAGATCTTTGGCATTCTGCTGCCTCTTGTGTGGTTTGCCGATGATAACACGATTCAAAAGCATCGCCCGAAAAGTAGCATCCTCGCTCAAGTTACGAGAGTAGTCATCTGCTTCTATGAAAACATTGTGGGTCAGAGACAGTAGACGGTCAAATCATAAAACACACTCGAAGACACTGCCGTAGTGTAAATCCCCGCTCCAAATCTTTGAGGTATAATGAGTAAATCTGCTAGTTTGTCGCTAAATGAACTCACCGTTTGAATTGATGTTTGGATCCTAAGTTAACATGAGTCCCTCAGCCCATACGAGTAGCAAACCAACTTACCGCACTTCTCGACATCAAACGATTTCCGTATAATGCAACACAAGGAACATTCTTGCAAAGAGCAGGGTCGCACGTTGCTCGAGTCTTCGCCTAGACGGCATGCTCTATTCGTGCCGTGAAATCGCAAGCATTCGTTCCCTGGGTGCTTGTTCTTCATTGACTGGAGAAGGGGTGAATTCTGGATGTAAGCGCTAGAAGAACACAAAGTAAGGACCTCGCATAACTAAAGAGCATGCAATATACCGGTACTCCAGATACGGTTGTAGAGCCTCTTTCGTGGATAAAATTTTGAAAATGGCGCGTACATATGGCTTAGCTTTGTCGGGATGTTTCCAACCATTATGAAACAATTTTTCCGCTAGTAATACAGAGATATTAGCAATTCCTAGGACAGCTATGAAACACAGCGCACCATGTTTATAGTCGGAATCCGTGCGCCGTAGAGGAATGAGACGACTCCACCAACCATTTGTGTGATTGGCTGGATCCTCTGTACCGTTATTAAGCTGGTCAATCGCCATCTTAATGCAAAACAAAACTGTATGATAGTTGATCACAAAGAGTAGTCATGATATACCATTCCTCGGACATGACGAATGAGCCATCAACGACGAAAGCATGTGCGGTTCGTGAGGCATTTAATTTCTCGGATGAATAGATCAGGGCTTTGTTTTATGGTGGACCGAAAACTCGTGTTTGCCGCCAGAGAGCATAGATCATATTGTAGCAAAGATTTAAGCTTCGGGCTTGTGTGCAATCATGTAAGATTGGTTGGCGCTACCACTTGTAAGGTGTTTCCAGTCGAAGATCGAGAGAGGGAATTTCGAACGGGACCTTTGATCGTTGATCGTTGAAGTTGAAGATACATTGAGCTCCATCGCCGTCTGAGGCAGTGATTTGGATTGAGGCCTGTCCTGGTGCCGGCAGGGGTTGTGACCTGTAGGACTCAAGCTGCAAGGCCGGTGCGTGGCAGCTACTGGCAGGAGGTCCTGCTACGGCCAAGCCTCGTTGTTGTAGCCTGTACACAAGACAAAAGACAAACTCAGGCTCGTCTAAGAATCCGAACTTACCATTTCCATTTCATTTTACCTACCACTCATCAATATATGCATCCCCGAGATTCTATTACCATTATGACCCCCCGAGCTCCAAGTCCCGGTGTAGTATCCCCCATTCGTCCAGGTTGGGGTCACCGTGACGGTGGCGGCATTCGGACGTCGACGCCACAAACATTCCGCATCGAGGAGTATCGTCGCACAATCTACGTCACCTCCCCTGCACCGCCCACAGTGCGGGATGTCGATACTATTCTGAAAGGAGTTACAGAAATGTCTGAGGAAGATATGACACCTTCACCGCACCCACGGCGCTCCAAGTCACTCACTGAGAGGGAGATAGTTGACAACAATTTAATGCCCTATGCAGACCGTACCACCAGATATGGCTCAAGAAGTTCAATGACAATAACACCTTTTGAAGCACCACCGAATACACCCGCCACCCCTCACCGGCATTCTCACGGACCTGTCCGCGATCGTATTCTCTTCTATCACAAACATGACCCCTATTATGGATTTACGAATTTCTCTCCCCACCCCGTTGAGTACCAGGGGAAAAGATACCCGACTAGCGAGCATCTGTTCCAGTCTTTCAAAGTAGGCCGTTTCACTAAACTCGAGAACCATACTCAACATTGAATCCTCCGTTGAATCCTCAGTTTCACGGCCATCAGCCTGGCCTCGCAGAGTATATCCGAACTTGTTCGGAATGGCCGAGCGCTGCGTTCAAGGAAGCTCGTAGATTTCAACCAGAAGTTCGTTCTGACTGGAAACAAGTAAATATCAAAAAGGTTTGTGGACCTTTCACTGTCAAATGATTCGCTGTCCCGAATGCAGCCCTCGACAGATGGAGGAAACCCTCTGGCACAAGTTCGACCAGTATCCGGCCCTGAAAAATGAACTACTTGCCACCGGTGATGCAGAGCTTGTAGAGGTATGAAATATTACCATCACCGACTTACATCCTAATTTTTCCCCAGGACTCGGACAAGGACTCTTTCTGGGGAATTGGAGCAGACCATCAAGGTCGCAATGAGCTTGGAAAAGCTCTTGAAAGATTGAGGGACAAGCTCCGCGAGTGAAAGGTCGGCCTTGATGAATTGACCTTACTCTTTTCCTGTGCCGATAGTTGATTCTTGGATTCCGACTGCGAACACGTTGTATTAACCTCGGCCTTATTGATGAACATGCGTTCATTTTTGTTCCTGCACCCTTGCGGCAAGCGCCGCGCATATAAATGTACGCCCAATATATTTGTAACGCGTAAAGTCTGCAGGTGACTGGGCAAGGAATCTCCGAGTCATGCAAGCTACACAGTACAACTACGGTGCTCCTGATCGTCTCTGTCATTGCTCTGTTCTGCCAGTTTATTATCGGGGTCGGCAAGTACTTGTGAACATGTCGCTGGCATGTTGAACTTGAACTTAACAGATTACTTTTTAAATGGAAAGGTACAGCTAAAATTTCACTGACATTTTTCCAAGTCTTCTCTCACTTTCCGATCTTTATAGCATGGTTCGAACGATCAAACCATAATTATGCCACCAGGAATGGTATAAAGCATGTTTATTTTCCACAGTTCCCCGCATCCTGTTTTGTAACGTGAGCCAACGGACGTCGGAGCGAGACTTAAATAAGAACTTATTTCCCTCACTACTGGGGGATCACGGACGAAGTAAGGCGATATTCTCTTGGACTCATCGATTCATTCTGAACTGGGAGCGGTGATAGGTCGTCTCCACGTGCAGTAATCATTGAAGATGGCCTAACTAATATCTCTTGGACAAACATGGGCAATTGTGACAGGAACAACATGAAAAAGGCCTGTCGTCATATGTATATTATGTCGTGAAGCCCCAGACCCCGAGTTTAAAATCCCCCTCCGGCGACCTGAAGCCCTGAACCCATTCCCGTCTCACAGCGTCTGCGTTCTCTTCACGCAAAACCGACTGGCCTGGCCAACGATACCTACTGTGCTAACAAGATGTCAGTCGAGCAATACTTCGGAACAGACGAATCAACCACGTCTTACTACTTAGACGAGTCCTTCACGTTCGTCCGTCTCTCTTTTTGAGTGAAGGCGCTAAGGCGTGACCTTTCTTTGGTTTGTGCAGTAACAGTACTAGTGATCCACCTTCGGAAGAGGAGGAAGACACCGAGCTGTACGACTTGTACATCTACGAAGAGGACCTTGACTCGGACTCGGAGTCACTGGAGTCCTCGCAGACATCCGATTCTCCAGAATACGATTGTCTTCGAGTCAAAGACCCCAGCGACGGGTCGATGCAACACAATGACGGTGATCGTGTCTTCGGAGAAAATTCGGTTAAACGGTGGTGCAAAAGGTGTTCGTCATCCCATTTACTACACCGTACGGGTACACTTCTGCGCTCCTCGCTTCGAGTTACTAAAGTCTCGGTAACTTTATCAGATGATATAAGCCTGTGTGAGGATAGACCACAGCAACCCGATTTTGGGAAGGCTTGACTTGTGATCAGGTCCGGTCTCTGCCGAAATTGGATAATCACATTTTAGAACGTCACATGATTTTCAGCTATATAGTTTTAAATTAAAGTTTGTATTTTGTTATTTGTACTTGATATACAGCAACGCTGCCCAAAACCAATGATTATTTCCAAAGAAAATAGGCGCGTTATATACGAAAACCTCTTCAAAGGTCCGTAGTCACATATTTATTATCGAGCTCATCGTTAAACTTGGTGTCTAGAGGGCGTTCTTGTCGCAAAGAAAGATTTCAATGCGCCCAAACATGAAGAGTTGGACGTACCCAACCTGCAGGTCATCAAAGCTATGCAAAGCTTAACATCTAAGGGCCTCGTCAAAACGCAATTCTCATGGCAGTGGTATTACTACGTCCTAACCCCTGAGGGTGTCGAGTTTCTTCGTGAATGGTACGACATTATGGCAACCATTATATATCGCACTTACTCATGCCTTCGCAGGCTGCACCTACCTAATGAAATTGTTCCTTCCACACACAAAAAGGCGGCTCGTCCACCGCGGCCCGCAAACGTTCGTGGTCCAGGAGAGGGCGCTAGCGGTGCATACCGCGCACCCCGCGGAGATCGTGATGACTACCGGAAGAAGGAAGGCGGTGCTCCTGGCGAATTTAGACCACACTTTGCTGGTGTTGGTCGTGGTGGTCCCAGGGAATAGGGGAAGAGTGGGGATTCTATCACTGTTGGCGAGTACAGATAAGATCCCAAATATCATGGTCAATCCCTTGCACAATGCGTTTGTCAGGCTGAGATACAGTTATGTGACCAATGGCTAGACTCAAGTTCGAATGAACCCTTCGAGTCAGGTGTGTTTAAATTAAATGTATTGTGTCAGACTCTGGGCTGGAGAAAAAAAACGAGTACACGATGTCATTGTGAGGACACAACACGAAAACAACCAAGTAAAAATACAGCGTTGATGGACAAATTGTACAGCGGAGCCAGCTACACACTCGTTATACTCAGGAATTGCACAGCGCTCATTTCAACAATTCCAGTCTTCGACTTCCCAATTAGCATAGACTCCATATTTCCCCTGAAGGTATCCACACTCATTAATTACAGACAGAAACAGTCACGGTAACACTCACCCAATGCATGCAGGAGTGCGGATGGTCGAAGTGGTGCCCTAAAAAGTCGTATGGAGTCGTAGCACATATATGCTTCCAATATTCTCCATCAGGTATGTCCTCAAGATGCGCTTCGTATCTCTATATTGTCTCGTATGAACACCTTGATTATGATCGCTATAGAATTCAAAAAACTCACATGTATTCCGGAGCCGGGCGAAGTGCAGCCCTGTATATGATATTTTAGCTGTCGACGTTCGTTAATTTAGTGGTATGATCACACCAGGTCTTTGAACTGAGTCCAATAGGGCGTACATTCTGCATCTTCCACAATCCAGTGACCATACACTGCGCCCGATCCCTAGCAAGCAATATCATTACATTTACATCCTGGATGAATAACGCAAGGACTCACATCCATCTTGATCTCGCAACGATCGACTGTGCGAGAGACACCACGAATGATAGCTGGTATCTCCATACAAGGCTTCAACCAGTTATAATTGTAGGGAACGACGTTCCGCAACAACGACCAGTACTCGCGAGTACCAGATACAAGGCAGTTGTTTTCGGGTTTCGGTTCGTCCCAGAAGAGACCTAGCCTCTCGCGTTCTTCTTCTTCACGATGCCATTGTTCTTCCCGACGATGTTCTTCTGCCTGCCTTGCCTTCCAGTCTCTCTCTTCCAATTCCCACTTTCCTCTCTCGCGCATCAGTTCGCGGTTCCATTGCACCCTCTCGTTTCGTAGTTTCCTGCGTGCAAGTACCAGCTCGCTGTCCCATTCCTCCTTCTCATTTTGCAGTTCCTTGCGTGCAAGCATCAACTTGTTATTCCACTTGTCCTTCTCACGCTGGACATCCTGGCGTGCGGATGTTACACCACGGTACACGTTAAGCCGGAAAATATACCCTCCAAATATCACCACTATGAGGGTGAACGTCATCGCAAACTTCCACAGACGACAACCACGGCATCCCTTTTGTGTGTTAGGGATCACTAGTAAAGTAGTCGTTTCCGAGCTGTGCTGAGCAGCCTGAGCATGCCTATATTCCCGTGATAATGAGTACACATTGAGGTTGAGAGGAACGATCATAGAAGAACAAACCGGCCATCGAATTGAGTTGATGAATACCCTTCACTAGTATACGGTGGTGGGGGTTGTCTGGAGGTTATAAAAGACAAATTAGTTAGAATCTTTGAAGCTATTGAAGTGGTGCACGCCTTCCTTGGCTGTCCAAGATCGTCATAATCGCAATATGGAGGTCTGAGGCCTGAATTCTAAGGAAGGTTCAAGTAAGTGGGACTGCCATGTGTCTGTCACGTATTACTACGACTAGCACTCGCCGCTCGAAGTCTAAAACTAAGTAGTAAACATGAATATTTGGCTATTTTTCCAATAAACGGAAGTATATCCCGTACAGATTTCATGAAGCCAGACTTCCTGCTTCCTCTCTCTGCCCTTTGGCCGCAGCAACTTTCGCTTCTCTCAACGGTTTGCTCCATCTAGCTTCAGGCGGGTCCCAAAGCCCCAACTCCCTCTTCAACTCCAGCACATCCTGACCCCACCGCTCTTCCCAATAAACTGTTATTAAACTCTTGGCACTACCACCGCACTTAAGCGCCCAAGGGACGTATTCCGAAAACAATCTATTCCGCTTTTGTGAGTCCAAGCGAAGGGGGCCAAATATCGCCGAGAGAGCTGCCATTGGGAGGCCAAGGTTGGCGAATTCAAAAAACTTGAGGGCGAGTTCAGATTCGACGTTGACCGGAAGGTTCGTGATGCAATGATAGAAATCATGGCATTCGCGATAGCGTTGCATAACGTATGCTAGCTCCGGGTCTGAAATATAGTGTACCTTTTGAAGTTAGGAAATATTATGTAGATGCAGCACGTCAAGAAAGCAGAGCGTACTGGTTCTCGTGTGTCTGGGGTGACCCCACATCGTTCGAGCCAAGTGATGTATGCCCGGCCAAAGCTACCTTCTGGGTATTGAGCCAATTCCCCCATATCAATCGTGCTTGAGTTGACTCTTGGTCTCTCTTTCAGAATTTTTCTGCCCTCGGGACTGTACAACATGATATCCCGCAGACGGGGTAGGCTAGGCCCTGCGGTAGTCTCTCCCAGTGCAGCCACCATGTCTATCAGAGAGATATGTCGGTCTGAAAGACAAAGCAGAGTGTAGAGATTACTCACCGCCTCTGCGAGGATTCATGAGGGATACCACGGCCGAACCTACGGCGAGGAATGCATTTTCGAACGAACTCAACGGTATATGGCCATCGTACGCTGGTTTCGAGTTGATACGACGTGTCTGTATCCACGAAAAAGGTGTCGCCCGAGCTCGCAAGTTTTGGCGTAAAACTGTGATACCAACTACACGTGACATACAAAGCGTGACGCGACTGTCACACTGTGTACCTCAACATGTATCGACCCAGAGACAGCGTTCTTCACCTCTTCGACCCACTTAGCTCGTTGTATCCATCGACACCGAGACGAGATGTTACTACGCCAGAGTCTGACAAGGAAAACTCTGAACCTGTCATCGCACAATCGTATGACCAGCTTACCATGTCAACGTTTTTCAATCGTAATTATCGCGTTCAGCACCAGAATTATAGTCCGGTGAAACAAAAAGGGCTGCTTGTAGATGTGACCATGTCCGACGGGGCGTTTCAAGCCTTGGTGGATAGCTCCTCAACCATAGACGGAGCCACGGACGAGGGCACTTTCACAGACGAAGTTAACCTGAATGACAGCGATGATGAAACTGAAAGCGGTGTTCCTCGAACGTTCACTAATTCAAGTGAACCATTTACACCAGCACCATCCAGTCCTCGTACCCCGCTGGCGGATATCGCTCTGCAGGGTGAGACAACTGTTATCGCGAGAAAAAAGGTCTATACGCGCGACATCCTTTCTATGCGCGGTGCCACTCTCCCTGAAAAAACATCTTCACCGGTGGTACGCTCTATTTCTATGACTACGCCTGCACCTCAGGGTGTCCCCCTGGCGTCAATCATCAATAATGTCAATTTTTCTGGCGTGTCGTTTGCCAGCTGCACCCCCGGAAGCGCGAAACCGATCTCAGATACTCAGCCCATTGAGTCAATGATTCCAGAAGAAACCGTGGCGGCATGCATTCAACCGGACGGCGGATCTGTCAAAGTGGTCCTTTCCCCACCTATTAATCTCTCGACTTCCACAGCGTCGACCTCGTCGACCTCGTCTAGCATGTTCTTAGGCTTGTCAACTGCCACACTTCTCACAGACACTGCCATCCCATTGTCAATCTCCCCACCTTCGCCCCCCTCAACACAGGAGCGCCCACATAATGATCTTGGCTGCTCTTTTCCAGCCCCAGCCCTCAGTTCGTCTGTTGGGAACCAGACCCAAACACACCTTCGCCCGCACAACACACTTTTGCTCGATGCTCGACCCATCTCCGCCGACCTCCAATCATCCTTCATTCAATGTCCCGAAACGTCCTTTGACCTCCTACATGACTCGGTTTCTTTCTTCGGGGTGGGTGGTAAAGGAGCGGGTATAATAGATGGAGATGAAGATAGCTTTGATATGAGTATACAGCATCGAGATCTTGAATCACAAGCAATGGACCAGATGGTCAAGAAGTTCCGAAAGCTTGGAAATATGAGGAGTGGTAGGTTATCCATGTTCTATTCTGGTGCATTAATTGACTGGCGTGCTGTTAGACTCCGCTGGCTCGACAACAGCAATTCCTACCACGTCGGAGTCCTGCAACAATAGTGCGTATGATATTGGTGTTCGCTGTCATCATATATTCATCGTAATGCAGCACCAGAAACCAGATCCAAACCGAAGGAGATTCAACAAACGTCGAGTTCAAATGAAGCCAGTACGGATATATTCATCGTATTCAGTTATTCATTGTCACCTTTTTTTCGCTTTTGTAGCACCTCGTGCGTCTGACGGAACGGTGGCAGTCCAGTGGGCATTGAACATCACACCATGCTCGCCTGATTCTCCGACTGTTACCTTCGGCCAAGGCTTCCCGAAAGGAATCCCTGCCAGTGTGTTTCCTTGTTGGTTTGTCATGACTTGAATTGATTAACAATTCGGTATTTAGATGAAATACCGTCGCATACTTCGCCTGTCAGTCCCGAAGTGTCCGCCGACACGGAGTCCAACGAAAGTGCACAGCGTATGTTTCATGATATTTCTGTTGAGACATAAGCATAACCCATCATTCCATCCAAGTTTCCCCGCCTCTCACATCCCCAGTTATTCCGGCAATTTCTGCCCCTGTCTTTGTCCGTCCCCTGCCTCGAACCCCGTCCCCACCGCGCACTCCTCCTAAGTCAATACATACATATGCAACTGTTGCACCAACGGCATTAGCCCCAGCACCTGTTCCCGCATTACGGATCGTAAAGAGGAAGGGCCACGAGAGGACTAGATCTAGTGTATCGAGTTCGAGCGGAGAGGAGAAGGGGCTGGCTTCAACGCTGGTTCAAAAGGCTGAGGATGGCGCCTCCCGAAGGATCTCTGTGGTGCAAGCTCTAGCACCACCCTCAAAGGATAGAACCTCCGGCTCTGTGGGAAGTGGGAGAACAAGCGGAAGTATTTCAACTGGAATGGGGACTCTTACCGGACCGGGGCGGTCGATAATGCCGACCCGTATGGCGGCTCCATCGACGTTGGCTAATGTTGCGATTGCTGGGGTCCCTGGTCCTGTTCGGTGCATAGGAGGGCCGGTGCGCGTACCCATCGAGGAGAATAGTATTGCAGAGGCGCCTCAGGTCCGAGGTGCAGGTGCTGCGCGATATGGTTCCAAGTCCGGAGTCCAAAAACCTAGCTTAGGTATGGGTGCAAGCATGAGTGGCGGTGGTTCGGGCGCGAGGCGAGTGCCAGTGACTGCCCCGGGGAACCTGATAAGTCATCCCGCGCCGACGGGTGGTGGGGCTGCCATTGTGAGTGGCTTGAAGATGCCAGTTCGGTATGGGGTTGGTAGGACGACGTTGCCGAGGCCTATTTCTCGGTTGCCTGCCCCTTCGGGGTTTGGGCGAGTGAAGGTAGCTGGGGGAGTAGTTGGGACTGGTAATGTTAATAATGGGAATGCGAGACGGGTTGGTGGATATGGACTGTGACGCTTTTTTCGCTTTCGATGTAGAAGCAATGGATCTGATGCAAGTAGACACCATAGGTCAATGATATCGATACACTCTGAATCAAATGCATTTGTTATTTTACCGACTACGGTTTGCTCTGAAAGGGTTAGCGAAAAAGGAACTTGGCCGCCTATTCAAACCCCGCGGCCGCTTAATGACTCCGCGAGCGCTTGGTGTTCTTCTGAGGTCATCGTGGACATAGACAACACCCGATGTTTCCGACGGCTATTACGGTAACACTCCGATATATTTAACGATTCTAGGCCTCGCCTTCCAAATTCAACCAGAAGATGAGACATATTTTTTCCAAACCGATTCCCTCACACTCGCCCGTGGACATCTCCTCCCGGTCCATTTCTCAAACTGCACATATCCTTGCTCGAGTAGCACATCCAGCCCGCGCACCTTCGACCACCGCTCACCTCCAGCTGTCGTTGCCAGTGTAAGCAACGGTGTCTCAGCGGGTTTGTACGCCATATCCACAACGACGCCGCGCCCTTTGCCCCCATCAAATAGTGAGCTTGGAAAATACACCATGTCGCTGCTTCCGCTCTGCTCAATTGTAGTGACGTTTGCAGGAACGGTGGAGACGATGACACTCGGTGCAATCCCCTTATTCGACCACACCTCATCAAGACTATCGACAATCTCCAAACCCATGTCTGAGAAAACATGTATCAAAGTCTCTGCTTTTGATTTTGTGCGGTTGAAGATGTATATCCTCTGCGCACCAAGGGTGTGCAAAGCGTATATAGCCGCCCGCGCCGTACCTCCGGCGCCGATAACTAACACGGCTTCGATCGGCCCGGACGGCAGCCTCGATTGGACTGACTCCCGTATCCCTAACCAATCCGTGTTGTCCCCGTATAGCATTCGATTCGATCCACCCTCTGTCGACACAACTGGAATGATGGTATTAACTGCCCCTAGAATTTCTGCTGCCGGGGACAGTTTGTCGAGGAGTGGGATTACGTCTAGTTTGAACGGTATTGTCACTGACGCTCCGCCAAAGTCGGGCGATGTGATCGTAGCCTTGATTTCGTCGCCAACATCGGCAGTCTCCATCAAGTCATAGACATAGGGCAGCCCAAGGATATCAAAGGCCGTATTATGCAGAGTTGGAGACATGGAATGGGCGATGGGATTACCAAATAGGAAGAACCGACGAGGTTGGAGCTGACCCAGCAAGTGCAGCGCTTTTTGGATCTCAGCAAACGAGAGCTGTCCTGGAGCAGCTTTAAAAGGTAGAAGAGGATGCGAGACCGGACTAAACGTAGGATTCAGAATCCTGGACATTTTACCCAGCACGCCCGTATTGATGGCAATCAGAGGCTTGGCTTTTGGTACACTGTTTACTCGGGACCTGAATGCATACAGCGCAAAGTTATCATCTATATCTTCGGCTTTCCCGACGAGTTTGATGATGTCACCCAAGCGATCCGCAATATCATACTTCTCCTTCGCCAATGGACCGTTCCATTTCATTTGTCCGCTCCAATCATGCCAGGATGCAATAATTTG
>QLPE01000478.1:0-10207 GCA_003314125.1 Hygrophorus russula | reverse complement strand
CCACCATCCCCCTCGTATTCCAAGCGGACGGAAATAACTACGCCGTCCAGTCATGGGCCAAATATATTAAAATTTCTGAGGCTGAAGAGTGCTCTGTAGTGTCTGTCGACCACAGACGGACACAGACAGAGCATGAATTCCTCCTAATCACCCTTTGGCATCCTGGCGACTTCGAGGCACACATGATAGCAGAACGATGCACAATTTACGACTCAGACACCACACCTCCATCACCGCCTTATGCACAAGATCGCATTCGATTCTCGACATGCACCAAAGACAGTCATAGTCTACGCAGCTGGTTGTTCTACGATTCCCGACCAACTGTTGCCGATCTGTGCTCAATCTTATACACGGTTAGCATCCACTTCCCGTCCGACCGCCCGGACGAAAGCCAGAGCACTTTGTTCGTCCGAACTGCTTATGAAGTGTTGACTGGGGAGCATTCCGGTCGGGCGGTTGCCGGGCGGAAGCCGGCGACTCTGAGTTCAGACGCGGGTATTGTGCTCAGGATTCGAAGTACATACAAATCAGTCTGGGAGGAATTTACAAATAAGGTTACGGCGGAACGGGAGGCAGTATGTTGAATTATCATCACTATGACATCCTGACTGATTTTCCAACAGCAGCTTCTGGAGCTAGCTCGAGCAAAGGGCTGGGAGGAGGGCCTCGAGGAGGGCCGCGCAGCTGGTCGGGCTGAGCGTGAGGCCGAAATCACGGAGCTACGACGCCAGTTGGATATGGATCACCACTAATAAGGCGAGCTTCAAATCAATTAAAAATGACCTGTGACTTCATGTAACTTTTCATATAACTGCAGGCTTGTACGTGTCTCAGATATGAAACGACAATGAGTTTTATGACGTTTACGACGTTATCGTCAGCGCTGGTTGAACCACAAATATGATAATATGTGCTTTGACGATCTGTACTTGGTATCGCTGCCTTCGTTCTCATGCTTACATCAAGTTTATACTACAAACGTCACTACGAAAATAACCACTTGCAGACGGCCGCAACCCATTTTTTTCAAGTGGTGTTGTACTTTTTAGACGTGGGATATCGGGTCGATCCTCCAGACTATACGAAAACTTTAGATGAGGTGAGCCATTATTAATATTGGTTTAAACGGTTAAATCGGAACTTACGTTTTATTACTCAACTCTCGGACACCGCTGTTCTTATCCCCTAAAGCCAGCACGGTAGAGCCAGCCAAATGGTAGAGGAGAATCCGGGGTTGTTGGGTTTTAGCTGTGATGGAGTGGGTGGAGCGGGTAGAGCCGAGTGCAAACCTTAGGAGAAGACTCCGAGGAGTGCGCGAGGTTTGTGGATCCCATCCAGAAGCAACGATCCTCCAGCCCAAAATTTAGTAAACTCGCTGCCTGTGGTCCCCCAGAGGTTCCATGTTATTTATCGGTGCGTGATCAGTATATTTACGGTATCGATTGCAAAAAACGGAGACACGTTCGCTGTGTCTTGTTTGCATCCTTGATCATGATGGGTGATGGTGATGCACCACTGGCATGGGGCCAACCAAATTCTACAGATGTGACGTTCCGTTATCTACTTGACAGTGCTTTCTGGTCCTAGTGGGGTCATGTCGGACATAGTTTTATCGGCGAGTGACTCTGAATGACAGTCCACATAGCAGGCTCGAGTTGGGTGATATCCAAGTCTTATTAGGCCTTACTTTTCGATGTAGACCGAGTGGGACACAGCGAATTAGCCACATTGCTAGCTAGGTCCAGCTGTCTGTTAGGATGCAATGAGCACACCTCGAATCATCAGATCATCAAATCAGCGTTTATCGATGGCACTATATCTGCAAGATAATCTTACAGTGTTTAAGTTGGTGTACTAGTTGACCAGTAAGGTGCCTGTATACAGGCACGACATATCTTGACCAAGTAGGGCGAAAACACAAAGTTGCTTCGAGTTCAAAGGAAGCTTTTGAACTTATATTTTGCTGGGACCGATCTGCACGAGGTGGTTGTGCACCACGCGCCTTCCTCTTCCTCTTCCTCTTAAATCTCTACGTAAAGAATTGTACGTTACCTTTCCTGGACGTAACGTTTCAATGCCATCAAAGACTATCCCTGAATAGTCGCTGAGAATTGATATTGCCGTGATGCGGTTTCTCGTCAGCCATTAATTACTGCTGCAATTCTATGACAAAGAATTTTTGACGCTACAATATGACCAGAAAAACGGTCACCGCGAAAACATAGCTGCAGAAGGAATAGAGTCACTTCAATCTGCCCGCGAATATTCCGCGGTTACGACCTCCGCAGCAATAGGTCGCGAACCTGAAAACGTTTTTCCTGATTGTCAAAAAAATTTCGTTAGTGGCAGTAGTTATAGGCACGCACTACAAGATCCTTCACACGAAATTTTCAGATGAGTCTTGCAGGATCTCACCCTTGGTTTCGGTACCAGGATTGCTACACACCCCTATACAGACAAGAGCCTTCTACCAGCGAGGTCACCTCGTGCAAACTACTCATCAAGTGCATCAGTGCTCATCGATCATACCTCGATATGTCGATGAAAGAGGTTTACAAGTTCGCTCTGTCGCGTTTACATCATTTAATCAGCACTTTCACCAGGTTCTTCATGACCACGAAACCTATCGTCGAATTTGTCTTTGAGCCCGCCTCCGCCAGTAATACTTATGGCGTCCCGACGTGGGCAAAGCATATCATTGATAACCTCGTAAAAGCGCAAGGTTGCCTAGTCTTGTCAGTAGATCATAGAAAGGCGCATACCGGCATGGAGCATGAGCGCCTTCACATTCGGCTCTTCCATCCTCCTTGCTATTCCACATACATGATCGCCGAACGTTTCGCTGACATTGGCACAAACTCGTCCTCGACGCTAGCAGTGCCATCGTTATTCGCTCCTACGCATGCAAGTGACACCGTGCGATTTGCCAACGAGCCAGACGATAGCTACTACAGTCTCAATCGTTGGACATTCGAAGGTCGCCAACCATCCATGGTTGATCTATGTGCTATCATTTACGCTGTTAGCAAGCGTGGTGAAATCTATGGGGCTTATAAACATCAATGTTTTTGGTTTTCCGGCGTAGTATATGGTGTATTGAAGGAGGAATTTGTGGGAATGGAATTTGTGGGGGAATACAGGAGACGGGGAACGTATGGGAAAATACGAATGCCAAGCGCGGACACGGCAGAGGATGTGGAATTTATTCGAGGGAGCTATATGCAAACATGGCAAGATTTAATAGACGAGACTGCGCCAGAGCGAGCGGCGGTGAGCTGAACTCGTTCATTGGAGTCATGTCTATCTGACAGATGCGGGTCAGCGTCTTGAACAGGCCAGTGCAGAAGCCCGACAAAGGGCTTATGAGGAAGGTCGCCGAGAAGGTAGAGCAGAGCGGGATGCTGAAATCATCGAACTTCGGCGCCTACAAGCAATCCAAGAATGATCCTGGTGAGCAGTATACAAATAACTCGCGTTCTTACCCGATACCAGTCCGTACATTCTGTCAAATGGGGATGCGTTGCACCTCTATCGTTCCCAAAATACGTTTTCCGTCCGTGATAGTACCACGTTGTACAATATGCCCTGAACCTAACACGAGGAACACACCAGTGTGCGATAAAACAGTGATAGTTGGGATGACTTGCTGCGTATTCACGATAAGGTCCCACAGTGGACCCATTAGCAAGGCCACCCCACTCATACAGGGATGTTTTGACCATAGAGGATACTCGCACCCACGATCGAACCATGCCTTTAGATGCCGAAACAGTACTAGTTATTCATTAGACGCAGTTCACTAGAGCTCGAAGTCCTAGTGAAACAAAACACAGCGGGGGGAACAAGTGCGTATGAAATACACATACACAAGAAGCAGTCCTAAAGTTCGGAGAGTGTAACAAGAATGCAGGTCCGGGTACAGGTGTGCGGCGTCACAATGCCAGAGTCGCAAAAAAACAAAAATGCAGGTGTAACAGTCACGTTCGCACCCAGTAATGCGCGATCACTTTCCCTGCAGAGTCCCGCATAATTCACCGGTGCGTGATTAGTATTATATTCATTGATATCGATTGCCAGCTGACGTTACCGAAAAGCCGACATATTGTGATCTATAACGGACCCGGGCTGCGTGCCTGCGTGGTATTTTATCCGCTCTGGCCGTGTTTTCCTGGAACGGGTAGTGAGTGAGTGATTCTGGATAGTAATATCTACAACACCCTCGAGCAAAGGGCGCATAGCGGCACCAGGTAGCGATTGAATCGACCCGTATGGTCCTGTGGAGTTTGATATTGTACATTGTGGGGTTTGCATGCAGAATATCAGTGTCTCTATTGAGGACAGGATCCCCGAATTGTCGGTGTTTATCGATAATGCCAGTATCTGCAGGATTATCCTAAGGCGTCGTGAGCAAGTTGAACTCAGAGTGCTGGACGACCTACTCAAAAACCAACTTTTAGAGATTGATCAAGTAATTTTTTGCTAGCACACATAAATTGCTCCATAAGCTTTCTGGAAGTAAGCACCTGGTTTCAGGTCCATCAAATCTGCCTTCGAATCGGGGGCCGCTGAGCGCTCTGAGGAACTGCATGTTTCTCCGACCCGAAGTTCAACATGACGGCATGAGTGAGTACGGAAGACGCCGACTTAGCACAGCCATGTGGAGATACACTGTGTGGTCAGGTTAACTTATAAGAACGAGCATCAACACGCAAAAACACTGGCATACGTTTCAAAAATCACCGTATGGCCGTAGCTTTACGGCTCCCAGTATAACCTGTAGGCCTGGCTTTAAATCCTGGACGCTATACTTGTGAGATCAGCACGTCAAGGTCAAGAAACTCGGAGTGAACTGGAACTTCGGTCGATCTTACTGTGCGTATAGGAGTCCCCGATGGTCGCGGCAAAGCAAAAACAGAGCCTTGCTGGCAGCTGCGAGATTTCGGCGTTTAAAAGTGTGATTCCCGGTGGTTAAACATTTCACCGTTCTTTTTTTTTCCGTTACCAGTGGGATAGCCGACGAGACAACGCTGCGAATTTGGTACTTGCATTCTTACCAGTGAGTCCAACTGTATACATATGCAATAAAACCTGACCGTGGTGGTACGCAGTGGCCACACAAACACTAGTGAAATAAAAATCGAAAATTGCGCGAGGGTACAACTTCGGCGACAGTAACGATAACGGTGATCACAAGCCTCCTGCTCTACCAATATGGGCGTCAAAATTTCCCCTAGTGAAAATCCTTCACATGACTCGAAATGGGGGACTAGCTTTGACGTCAGACTAGTCCCTGCTGCTATTACAAGTACACAGCATACGCCCACCTCGTGTAAACGGTTCACGTACATAAAGGCTCATTGATTGGGACTCCATATGTCGTTGGTAGAGGCTTACAAGTTCTTCCTGTCGCGTTGGCATCGTTCTATCGCCCCCTTTACCAAGTTCTTCATGGCTTCGAAACCCAATATCGTATACGTCTTCGAACGCCCGTCTGACAACAATAGCTACGGCGTCCAGTCATGGGCCAAGCGCATCAATATTACGGAGGCTCGTCGATGCCAAGTCATGTCAATAGATCACAGGAAGGCAGGTGCCTCTAAAGAGCATGAATTCCTTTATATTCGTCTCCGGTATCCTCCCGGCCACGAGACCTACATGATAACCGAACGCTTCGTAGACATCGGTTCGAGGTCATCTTCGACGCTAGCAATGGCTTCTTCATCCCCCCCTACCCCCGCGAAAGACGTTATTCGATTTGCCGATGAGCCATATGACGACAGCTACAGTCTCCGTCGTTGGACATTCGATGGTGAACTGCCATCCGTCGCTGATCTATGTGCCGTCATGTACGCTGTTAGCGAACGTGGCGACCGTTACACCGCCTTTGAGCACCAATGCTTTTGGTTTGCTGGAGTGGTATATGACGTGATGAAGGCGGAATTTTCAGGGATGGTGATTGTAGGACAGCCTAGAAAGCAGGGAACGTATAAAAAATTGCCCATGCCGAGTGCAGATATTGCGGAAAATGTGAGGGCCGTTCGGGGGAGCTACAAACAGATGTGGCGGGAATTTTTAGCAGCGACTGCCGCGGAGCGGGACGCAGTGAGCTGAACTCTTTTCATTGTTGTCATGTCTGTCTAACGGATGCTGCTGCAGCTGGAACCAGCCCGAGCAGAAGCACGACATAAAGGTCTACAGGAAGGTCGTGAGGAGGGCTTGGCCGCTGGTCGAGCAGCCAGTGCAGCCGAAATTGCCGAACTTCGGCGCTTGCTAGCAGTGCAAGGACGCCCCAATATCAAATAATAATGACCCCGGTGAGCAGCAAACAAATCTGTCAATCAAAGCTGGTATTCGTACTTGGATATCAGCCCACGCCATTTTCCAAATATGTCTCTTAGCACCACGCTGTATAATATGTCCTGAACTTGTGAAATACTGGTGTGCGATCGGCGATTTATTTGAATTAATTGGGTAGAAAAGTCCCGGAGTGGGTCCACCACCTCATGATTTGTTCTTGACCCACACTTTTATAGATCTACCCCTGACATCTGGCCATGTCTTTAGACGCCGGAACAGATGTATCTGAGTCTCAAAAGCACTTGTCGTGCCCTTCCTTTTTTGGAAACATCTGTTAGTTTGATCAGTGAAGAAAAGAATCACTTGTCGTTGAGAACGAAGGATCTAACCAGAGTCACAAAGGAACCAAAATGCCGATTTTTCAATTGTAGTGGGCGAAAGTCAGCACAGCGATATAGATAGTCCGAATAAAATCGACAGCAACGAGATCGAAAGCACGTCATTGGCTGATCAGTGTACATGTGAAGTACGGCCAGCGTCAGGAGACGGGGAACATATGGAAAAATACGAATGCCAAACGCAGACACTGCGGGGGATATGGAGTTTATTTGAGGGCAATATAGGCAGACATGGCAAGATTTAATAGACGTGACTGTGCCGTGGAGCGGGCAGCGATAAGCCAAACTCGTTCATTGGAGTCGTGTCTATCTGACAGATGTGGGTCAGCGTCTCGAACAGTCTAGTACGGAAGCCCGACGAAGGGCTCGTGAGGAAAGCCGCCAAGAAGGTAGAGCAGAGAGGGATACCAAAGTCGTCTGGCTTCGGCGTCGCCTACAAGCAATCGAAGAACGGTCCTGGTGAGCAGTATACATATCAGTCGACTAGAGCTCGCGTTCTTACCTGGATGTTAGTACGTTCATTCTGTCGAAGGGGACGCATGGCACCTCTGTCGTTCCCAAAATCCGTTTCCAATCAACCTGACACACGGAGCCCACACACCAGTTACACCAGTGTGCTTGCAATAAAGCAGCAATGGTTGGGATGACTTGCTGTGTATTCACTGGAAAATCCCATAGTGGCAAGGGCGTCCCATACAGGACCATAAAGAGGCTGCTTACACCCACGATCGAACCGTGTCTTTAGACGCTGGAGCAGACTAGATCACTAGAACTCGAAGTCCTGAGAACTGAGAACTGAAACAACGGACAACGGGAAGAACAAATGTGTCAAATACATACGCAAGAAGCAGAGTCCTGAAGTTCGGGGGGATACGGTACAGGGACACAATATCAGAGTCGCAGAGAAACACCAATGTCATTCTTCCAAGTAGCGCGCCGCGACAAAACGCCCACCCAGTAATATACGATCACTTGCGTGATTTATCGGCACACGATTGGTATTATATTCATCGATTGCCATGTTACTGACAAGTGCATGCCCCTGCGTCGGATTCCATCCGCTCTGACAGTGTTTCCTGGAACGGCCCGGGGTGGTGAGTGATTCTGGATGGTAACAATGCAAAGGGCGGAAACAGTCGGGCCATAAAAACGTTGGCGCCAGGCAGAAAAACGGTGAGGCTCGGAGAACAATTAATTGGGCATTGTAGAGTTTGATAAATTTAATAATGCTATCCAGAAGTAACACCTGGTTTTAGTCTGCCCTCAAATCGGAGGCCGCTGAGCATTCAAAAAATCCGCGTGTTGCCTAAACCCAAACTTGGAAGTCGAACTTGAAACCAAACGCCTTCTTTGCAGCAAGAAGTGCGAAAGACACGGATACAGACGTGACAAGGATGACCATATAAGTAACTCACCATGACGGCCGTAACTGCACAGCTTCCGTGGGTAATTTATAGGTCTGACCTTTGGGTTTCGACTTCTGTGAATTCAAGGTCAAAAAATTGGAGAGTAAACGCGTTGCCCCAGGGGCCGCCGTGATTCGAAATCAAGTTAGACCTACGTTGCGGTTGCGAGAATTGCTGTAGACACCTTTAAATGGCTCACCGAGCACATAAATGTTTCATGGATCGGAACTCCCTATGTCATTGATAGTGGCCTATAAGAGTTCTTTGTCGCGTCGGCATCGCTCTATGCCCCTCTTACCAGGTTCTTCATGGCTTCGAAACCCAATATCGTATACGTCTTCGAACGCCCGTCCGACAATAACAGCTACGGCGTCAAATCATGGGCCAAGCGCATCAATATCGCGGAGGCTCGTCGATGCCAAGTCATGTCAATAGATCACAGGAAGGCAGGTGCCTCTAAAGAGCATGAATTCCTTTATATTCGTCTCCGGTATCCTCCCGGCTACGAGACCTACATGATAGTCGAACGCTTCGTAGACATCGGTTCGAGGTCGTCCCCGACACTAGCGATACCTTGCTGGTTCCCCCCTACCCCCGCGAAAGACGTTATTCGATTCGCCAATTTGCCGTATGACGACAGCTACAGTCTCCGTCGTTGGACATTCGAGGGCGAACGACCAACCGTCGCTGATCTATGTGCAGTCATGTACGCTGTTAGCGAACATGGTGAACAATACTCTGCCTTTGAGCACCAATGCTTTTGGTTTGCTGGAGTGGTATATGACGTGATGAAGGCGGAATTTGCAGGGATGGTAACTACAGGACAGCATAGAAAGCAGGGAACGTATATGAAACTTCGCATGCCGAGCGCAGACACTGCGGAAGACGTGAGGATCGTTCAGGGGAGCTATAAACAGACATGGCGAGAATTTTTGGAAGCGACTGCCGCAGAGCGGGACGCAGTGAGTTGAAATATTTTCATCCCTGTCATGGAGTCTATTTAACGGATGCTGGACCAGCAGTTGGAACCAGTTGGAGCAGAAGCACGTCATAAAGGTCGACAGGAAGGGCCCGAGGAGGACTTGGCCGCTGGTCGAGCAAACTAGTGCATGCGAAATTGCCAAACCTTGACGCTTGTTAGCTATGCAAGCCATGCAAAGCACCAATACTGGTTGATATTAATCAATAATGATCCTGGTGAGCAGTAAACGAATCTGTGAACCTACCTGGATATTAGCCCACATAAACTTTACCCTTGTCCGGTTTTTGTATATGATAGCACCATGCTGTACAATATATCCTGATGTGTGATGAGTTTGCGATAGTTGGGGCCAGTGGCTTATATATATGGAAATACTTCAACCGTAAAGAGGCTAGTGACCACAAGCCACGTCACATACAGACACGTGCGCGTGTCCACTAGAACTCGGAGTGAACTATCCACCAAAGCTTGAAACTCCCCGTCGGACATATTCACATCTACCAGCAGTCCCTTTTGTTTCACCGGACTATAAGCAAAACACGACTGAAAAACGTTGACATGGTAAGCTGGTCATACGATTGTGCAATGACAGGTGCAGAGTTTTCCTTGACTCTGGTGTACTAACATCCGAACAAAATTCGCATTGGCCTAGGGCCGATCGAGTACTGATCCTCCATAAAACAAGTCAAAATACAGGGACGAAACCACTCAGTACTCAGTTGTCAGGAGACTGGCGAGTCCTACACTCGATATTAATACTTCGGGTTTGGCGGATATGGGATTGCGAATGCGAATGAGTTCGGGCCAAACGGTTACCTGAGGGTCGACAACAACGGCCCATCGGACCATTAGTTGATGCCCTCACTTCAAACGGTTGTAAAATCGAATACCTCGAGTCTGAGGGGTGTTTGCCACTCGCTATCTCTGCCCCGGGGCTCAAGGGGTCTAAATACAGCTCGCGGCGCGGCTGGTGTGTCGAGTTAATACGTGTCCTCGATTCTCTTGTGTGCACCTTACGCAGAGGGACCGGTGACGCTGGAATTGACAGGTGGGCAGGTTATTTCACAGTACGTTGATATGACCATTGCGATGATGAAGACTTTGGGGATCGAGGTGACGAG
>QLPE01000004.1:19157-47963 GCA_003314125.1 Hygrophorus russula | reverse complement strand
GTATATATGCGTTACCGCTGATCCCTGATCATGATTGTATACAGGAGGGGTTTGTTGGGAAGGAGATCGCACGTATCCGTGAGATCTGTGGACCGAAAGGCCGGGTGATCGGGGCTGTCAGCGGCGGCGTCGATAGCACAGTCGCTGCGAAACTGATGCACGAGGCCATCGGAGACCGGTATGCATACACCCACTTTGACCCAGACCCAGACCATATGGCTGACTCGCATTTTGCAGATTCCAGGCCGTGATGGTGGACAATGGCGTCCTCCGGCTGAACGAAGCAGCGCAGGTAAACGAGATGCTGAACAAAGACCTCGGAGTGAACCTCACCATAGTAGACGCGTCTGAGCTCTTCCTGTCGCGTCTCGCAGGTGTCGAGGACCCGGAGGCGAAGCGTAAAATCATCGGGAACACATTCATCAATGTGTTTGAGGAGGAGGCTGCAAAGATCGAGGCACATGCGGAAGAGGAGGAGCGTGCGGGGGCAGCTGCGAAGGGGCGCGTGGAGTGGTTGCTCCAGGGCACGCTGTACCCAGATGTGATCGAGAGTATCAGCTTCAAAGGCCCGAGCGCAACGATCAAGACGCATCACAACGTCGGAGGCCTCCTCGCAGACATGAAGCTCAAGTTGATCGAGCCGCTCCGTGAGCTCTTTAAGGGTGTGTCTGCCTGTGTGCTTTCTGCTGTGTGTGTGTGCGCTGAACGAGGAGTGTGCGTGCCGTGCCTGCAGACGAAGTGCGTGCGCTTGGGCGGCTGCTCTCGATCCCCGCGCCCTTGGTACAGCGACACCCATTCCCGGGCCCGGGGCTCGCAATCCGGATATTGGGGCCGGTGACGCGCGAGCAGGTGGAGATTTTGCAACGGGCGGATAGCATTTACATTGAAGAGATCCGCAGGGCGGGACTGTACGATGAGATCAGCCAGGCGTTCGCGGTGCTGCTGCCCGTGAAGGCTGTGGGGGTCATGGGGGACCGGCGGACGTATGAGCAGGTTCGTTTTGCCGTGTTTTGCGTTGGGAGGCGTGTTGCTTATTAGTGGGTCGGTAGGTTATTGCGTTGCGGGCTGTTCAGTCTGAGGATTTTATGACTGCGGATTGGTGGGTTTCGTGGCTCTGCTGTTGTTGTTGGCTGACTGAGGGCTGGTGGGTAGGTATGTGTTCCCTGCGGAGGTGCTGCGCCGGATATCATCGCGCATCACGAATGAGGTGGCAGGAGTGAACCGTGTGGCGTATGATATATCGTCGAAGCCGCCTGCGGTATGTTGCGTTTCCCTTGTTGATTTGTGGCGTGGCTGATTGGTTTGGCGTAGACGGTGGAGTGGTTGTAGAGTTGGTTAGAAGTTAGACGTTGGTGGTGAGTAGAGTCAAAAAAAAAAGGTTTCTTTAGATGATGTATAGAGGTACACACAAAATTCTTTGATATTCCTACCAGACATAAGTTACTGCGAACCCGTAGTAAATAGGGGATACATGACAAACTTATATTACAGTGATCGCTAGCGAAACATGTGATGGGATGAGTGAAAATGATATGCTACAACACGCGAAGCATCCGACAAAACGAGAAAGGAAATGAAGTCCACGATGTCCGAATGTCAAGACGAAGATACGAAGATTATTTTTTATGGCTCGGGAGGGTCCAGTGGCACTCGGCACATTGGGCACGTCCGGCTCCTAGCTAGCCAGCTGCCCAAACATCTCTCATGCAGTCTGCAAGCACCTCACGTTAGCATCATTCAATAGTCTCCCTCTGGAGAGAAGTGACTCACGCATGCTGACAAGTCGCTCCTAACCCCGCCAACTCTCCGTCTTTGAACTGCGACAAGCAAATCCCGCACCTATCCACCGCAACGCCCAACAAGGATAATTTTAGCTTTACGCGTCCGTCTTTTGTAACTCGGCGTCTGCCCACTTCGATTTTCCCGAGAAGGGAGGACGTGGGCCTTTTTTCATCAGCGAAGGAAGTCGCCGCATTGTTATGGACTGGGGTTGCTGGGCCAACGAATTCAGAGACGAGGAGAAGTGTCTGAGACGGGTTGTGAGCATACAAAGGGCTCCTTTTAAAAAAATGGGCCTACGTCATAGTCTGATCCATTTTGGTTGTCACCTATGCGGGAGAGCAGTACATCGAGGTCCGTGGTACTGGAGAATGCACCTTGAGGTGAAGGAACTTCAGGCGGTGGGAATGGTTGGGGAGGATCGAAGACTTGACTGGATACGTTATCTCGAACCGGCGAAGGTGGTGGCGATGGGGCAATTGGCGACGGATGCACTTCAGGTGAGCTTTGGAAGTGGTTGGGTACGGAGGGAGACTCAGATTGTGAGACCTGAGGTTGAATTCGGATAAGTTGCTTGTCCAGAAGTTCAGGGGTACTTGCATCTCTGCGATTATCGCCATACCCAACTAACATTTCATTCGGCGAGTGGATCTCCATTTTCGTCATGGCATTAACCAGAACATCCGCCTGCGGAAGGATTGGGGGTGGTCGAGGGAGAGGCCTACCGGGGTAGTGGCGGCCTGCGCGCACTGCTGGGCCGTCCGCTAGCGGGGACGGGGCACGCCTGGATTCAAAGTTTCGGGGCGTATATGGAACTCCATAGGATTCCAATTCAACACCATAACGATCGGTAAAAGGGGAGCCACCTTCCCATTCTGGGCCTGCCGGAGGTTCTTCCTCGAAAGACCCTGATGGATTCACCCCACTGACAGAGCCGTACATGTCATCCTGATCCATGGTGGTCACGGTAGGGCCTGCAAGGGGCACTCTGTGGTCAAAAGGCGGAATATTATCAGATGGCGTGGGAGGGAGTGGTATCTCCAGTGCTCGCTCGAACGCGACGGATTCGTCTGCGTAGTCCGCCCTGGACGAAAGGGGAGGGATAAACGAATTTGGAGCAATATTCCGCCCTTTGGTAATAAGAGGCGGAGGCGATCTTACCGTCTTTAGAGCTCGTGCTGGCCAAGGTAATCCTGTACTGGGGGAACGGGTTACCGGGGAATTTCTGACTGACGTAGGAGACAGGCCTAGGGGATGGTGAACCGTTACAGGGGGCGGTGGGGGGCGACGGTTAGATCGGTTCAAGAAAGAAATAGGTGGTGGAGTAGCCTTGTGATCTCTCGGGGACCTGTGCTCCACAGGCTTATGCATAATAGATTCATGCGTTGATGTACTGTGGTCAACTGAGGGCGAATTTGGAGGAGTGTCTGGTGTCGCGGCCGACCTCGACATACGTGTAAACAAGGTAGTTGTTAGACGAAGCGGGGTAGTCACTTCTGGAGGCAGCGTCGTAGCCTCCTCGTCGACTACTTCCCATGAATCGAGAGGCTCATGCTCGAATGGCGTAATCGCTCGTTCCTTCCCCTTAGAAAGAAAGAGCTTTCGAGAAACAAAATTCTCACCCCGGGCAGGAGGAGATAAGTTTGACAGCGGTACCCGAAGAGACGTCGTACTCCTAAAAAACTGGCTGGGGGAAAGGTGGAAAGAATAAGGAGAAGCTGATGGATGCGCGGACATAGCACGCTCATGTAATGGCTTAGAGAGTGAGAGTGGTTTCAATGGTGACAAATGGCTGTGCTTCATTGGGGGAGCTGATAACGGAGATGACAATGACGGAGTAGGGGCCTCCGCCACCCTCTGCCGCTGCCGATGTAATTCCCTTTTCACTCTCTCGTCTAAAGTTAATCCAAGTGTACGGTCTTCGTGCCATTCGGTTTGTGAGGGTTCCAATTCAACTATTTCAATACTGGACATATCTGACTCAGAATCGGAATTTGCAGGGTTTTCCGCGACGGGCTGTGGCGACGGAGATACTGGCGATGGTTGCTCCTGGGAACGTGGCGGTGATGATGGCGGAATGTGCAAAGGGGGTGGGTTTACGGAAAACTGCGGACATGGGGTTGTGCTGGCTGGCATTGGGAGAACGACAGAGCTAGAAATTGCTTCCTGAAATGAAGGTGGCGGGTAGTCTGGAATAAAATGATCTTTTCCATGGTCAGAATAGTATTTTTGACGGGAGCAGGGGAGGTACCTTCATTGTACTCTCCGTCTCTTTCTCTGCCTTGCCGGCCACGACCAAGTCTGCGACCGCGATTAGCAGTTGCAGACTGTGTCCATGGGGTCCTTGGCGCAATGTTAAATCGGGCTTCATCGTCTGGTCTTAAGTTTCTGTCGGGCCTAACACGACTCCTCTTAGTCTTGCGAATACGACCTGCATTATCTGGTGGTATGAGAGTGACCTGGCCGTGGTGACTGACGGCATGTGTCAGGTACGGGGTAATGATCGCAGCTCTTTGTCGCGATGGCATGAGGGATAGGATAGTGTCGTGTCGGCACACATGCACAAGCGTCGAGGACCTGTTGTTTGCAGTTATTTAATTCTAAGGCAATTTGAAATAAATCGGAAGACTCCGAAAGGATTTAGAGACTTGTCACGTGTGTTTACGACAGTTACGCGTTGGTCACATTCAACCGTGACTTGAAACGACTTTGGTTCGAATGGCTGTGAAAGAACCTGTGGCGCTCGCCGACTTACCAGTCAACATCGCTAAAGTTTTTGACCAGGCACAGATATCAACAGCAAATCACCAGAAGAACTTTGTTGCACTCCACAAACTTCATCTGGAAGCTGCGCGTTTTACCCAATCTGTGCATAAAGGGAAGGGTCTCAAACTTACTGGCGAGCGAGCTTTTGAGGATGCATTTATATACATGGTCGCGCGAATTTTACCTGTCAAGAAGGGAGCCACACAGGCCGATAGAATGGTCAAGTTTATCGGAGGATATACCAAGTTTTCAAATGAGAAGGGCAAGTGGTCTGCCCCAGTACCCTTAGCTCTCTTGACGGTGTGCAATTCAGCTGCAGAACAGCCACTCAAGCAGGAACAAGACAGCGACGATGATAACACCGCCTCTCGATTCACAGCTCGTCTACTTGGATTTCTTATTAAGGGATTTCTTGCAAAAGACAAAACAGTGCGCTACCGCGTACTTCGGCTCGTAGCTGAAATGGTATCTCATCTCGGTGAAATTGAGTGAGTTTATACCGTTTTGTGATGCATTCCAAGCCGTCAATATTACACAGCGAAGATCTGTATACAATGCTTCGCGCTGCTCTCCTTGAGCGCGTACACGACAAGGAGTCATCAATCCGTGTACAAGCTGTCATTGCGCTTGCAAAACTATCTGGAACGGAGGATCCTGCGGACCTAGCAGGGGAGCTAACGGTTATTGATGTGCTCATCGAAACACTAACTTATGACTCCGCTGCGTGGGTTTTTCATCAGGGTTGTCACTTATTACTAATAGCATATTCTCTAGGGAAGTCCGTCGTGCTACTCTCCTCAACGTTCCCCTCAATGCCACTACTCTTTCGCCCATTCTTGCTCGCACACGCGATACTGACACAATTACTCGCAAACTAGTCTACTCGACCGTCCTTGACCCAACCACCCGTCAGGATGATACGGGAGGCACCGACCCTCGCGCTCTGACCATCACTCAACGTGAACTGATTGTACGAAATGGCCTGGGTGATCGTGAGCCAGTCGTGAGGTCTGCGGCGGCTACGCTGTTGGTGAACTGGCTCGAGTTCTTGAGTGAAAATGTTGTCAAGGATGAAAAGACGTCTTCCAAGGCTAGTGGGACGACAGTCGAGGACGACGTAGTGGCTTTGTTGAAGATGTTCGATCTGTCCGAGAGCTCTGTCGCGGGAGACGCGCTGTTGAGCGTCTTTGCCACCCGAGTCGACTTATTCGATAGTCTACAATTCGGAGGCAAGCTCTTTTGGCAACGAGTCATTTCTGATTTGTACTGACTGTACATGCAGACCAATTCTGGATAGAACTCACGCCAGAGAGGGCCTTCTTGGCGCGTGTCTTTGTTGACCACTGTATTACTACGAAGAACGACGCAAGACTCGAATCAGCTTTGCCTGTCGTCACTGCGTTGGCTTATCGTATTCAGTCATCCTACAATGACCTCCTGGATAGTATTCAGGTTGACGAAGCAGAAAGGCTGCTTCGAGGAGACAGCGACCACGAGGATTGGGTGAGGAAGGAGGAGGAGAGGATGGACAAGGAATTTGTAATTGGTGAAATGCTCAAATTAGCGGTAAATCTAGACTATGCGGATGAAATTGGACGCAGAAAAATGTTTACTCTTGTTCGTGAGTGATACACCTTTGGTTGTTTTGATCTACTCACGAACTTTCGCTGGTAGGTGACATGATCTCACAAGACACTCTCCCAGAGAACTTGGTCTCAAAATGTTTGGATGTGCTAAGGGTTCTTTCGGCCAACGAACGGGATCTTATTCGAGTAGTAGTTGAAGTTGTGCATGATCTTAGAGATCTAAGTGATGATGACGATGATATGGTGGTCAGTATCAGAACACCTCTTCAGAAACAGAATTTAAACTGACAATTATGCGCTTCTAGAAGACTGACAATGCGGAGACCAGCTTCAGCGATACGCCGGTAACTGTGAAACAGGCGCGAGCGCTTCCAAAACCTGTTACAGAAATGTCGGACGAGGAGAAGAGAAAGGCAGACGCCATTGACTTGAGATGTTTGTCATTGTGCATTGGAATGTTGGAACGTGTGAATGGAGTGCGTGATGTGGCCTTGCGTTGGAGACTGGCTTTAGATTAATGAATTTTTGGATAGACGCTCGAGGAGAATTCGACTCTAGACGGCATCCTAGGCGAGCTCATCGTGCCTGCGGTAAAACGGAGGGAACTTGTCATGCGAGAGAAGGGGCTTGTAAGCCTTGGCCTTTGCTGTCTTATTGCTCGGGTGCGTCAGCTCGAGATTTTTTTACTCGATATGGGAGATTTATTGAGACTGATTTTATTCTTTTCAGCGCATGGCTTTGAGTTCCTTCCAACTTTTTATGGGCCAAATTCAGTCCTCTCCGGATGTTCTCCGGGTACGAGTGCTCCAGATCGTTTTTGATATTCTCATGATGCACGAGTGGGAGTTCCTCGGGAAAGACAGCGATAATGTAAGTAACCGACCTCCTTAATTGGATGTGAACTCATCTCCTTTAGGCTGATAAAATAATCACAACTCTTCTTGCTATATTGGGGGAAGAGGAGTCACCAAAGACCCAGGCATTACTTGGGATGGGCCTGGCAAAGCTTATGCTTGCTGGCATGGTCACCGATGAGCGAGTAGGGGCTTGGTATCTTGCAGAGTATACAGAAGCTGATATGCTGGCACCCCACAGGTTTTAAAAGATCTCGTAGTGTTGTATATGTCCCCTGAAACCGCCGACAATCAAGAACTAGGGCAGTGCCTGTCGTATTTCTTCCCTGTGTATTGCTACTCGTCCCCACTCAACCGGCGCCGTGTGCAGCAGGTGAATTTATTATTGTGCGGAGGTGGCAGTGAACTAATGAGGATTATCTGAACAGGTTTTCCTTCCCATGTTCAACATGATGTCAGAGAGGCATAGAGAGTTGGAGGAGGACCAGGAAATGGCCAGCCTAGCACAAGTCGGTGGGATGTTTGTCGATTGGACAGATCCACAAAAAGCCGTGTTAGTCGAACGATGTCAATTCATTTCAATCGTATCTAATGGCTCTATTAATTTTCAGTGACATTGGGGCCCAAGTTGCTGACGAACAAATACACTTCGACATGGCCAGCGACATCGTTAGAGCTTTGTATACTCAGGGTATGGAAAGTGTGTACCATTTGTTACTGCTTTTGTCGTGTTGTATTCACAACTGATTTGACCGGGATAGAGGAAGATAAAAAGGTCTTGTGCCAATTGCTCAGCAAGCTATATATTCCTGATGTCGTCGACGATGACAAATTACGCACCCTCAAACTACTTATAATCAATTTGCCTTCGGTAAGCTACTTTTTTTGCATGAATCCTGTTTTCCACTCATTTAAGCAGCGCCGGCCGCTTCGTGATGTCACGGCCAACAACGCATTCACGCGCTTCGACGCAGCGATCTCTAAGAAATTTGCCAAACAGCTGGAAGATTTCAACGAGGAAGAATATAGGAAGCTGGAAGAATTAAAGGCTCTATTTGAGTTCCTGGATGACATGATCCCTGAAGACGACGGTGAGTTGATCGACATTGACGCTTTCAAGAAAAAGGGGCGGGCTACAAAGAAACGGTGCGTCAGCTCGAAAAGTACTGGTAGAGGGATCACTGACTTGACTTTTAACAGGAGATCGGACAGTATCATAAGCCTCGTAAGCTCTGACGAGGATGAGTCCGTTGCCTCCAAGGTTAGCAAGACTCGGGGTAGAACAAAGTAAGATTCATCCAACACCAAACGGGTTCGCAGAAGTTCTGAGCTCTGAATTCTAGGAGACGACGAGTATCTGGCGACAGTGACGAATCCGATTTTGGTGATGATAGGACACAGCCAAGAGGTTCGACAGCACCACAACCATCATCTTCTGCTGTTCCTACGAGAAGTCTGCCCAAGCGCTCAGTGTATGAATATCCTCTGTTCTGACGCTTTTACGAGATCTAACCGCTGGTTAAAGCGTTGCGAAGAAGAAAGTTGTGATTGAAATACTCGACAGTGATGACGAAGGGCCTGCACCTCCAAAAAGGGTTACAGGAACGAGAACGAGGTATGTAATACTATAGACCGTTGTGGTGTTTGAACTTATGTGCGCATGCTAGCGGCACTCAAAGCCGGCCCCTAGAAGTGGAGAAGCTGGAAGAAGCTATCGACAATCTGCTCGAAGGCAACTCATCCATAGACTCGATTCTGGACCAATCTGTGAATTCGGAAGATGAGGCAGACGAAGTCTCCGAACTTCTTGCTTCATAACAAAAGAATTTGCTCTCTCCAACAATAATATTCTATGATATACGTGCCATGATTTCCATCACATAATATACATGTATTCAAGTCAAGTTTTGAAATCGAATTTGGCATGTACTAACATGCTGAAATATCATTGACCGACGTGTTTACAACTCGTCCCGTTTGTGCTCCTCTTTACTCAGTTCAACCTGGGTGAACTCTTCCTGAACTTCAGCAGGACTTGGGGACATGCCTGCATTGGCCAAGACGTTGGCATCCGCCGTGGCGATCCGGGAACGTATCAGGCCCGACTCGGCCAGTTTTCGCGCAAACCGAGATATTTCAGCGTCGTAGTCTTCCCATTCTGGTATTTGTCGTGCTCTGGCCAATTTTGGCTCTTTCTGTGATATTAATGAGATACAATAATGTTCGAGCAATACAGTGTGCTCACTGTGAGAGGGTTTTGACATAGATCGATAGTCTTTGCCCTGTGAAGGCGGTCTTTGCTGCCTGTAATCATGGAGTTGAAGATGGGTGACTTCTCAATATGAGATTCTCGCTTGTCACTTACACCATGTTTCACACTACACAAAAAGTTAAGCTGTATACTAGGCGTAAAATAGCTGACAAAGACATACCCATAGCCAGTCCTCGTGCAATGAGAACTGAGACATGTATCAGTTTCTTACACAAGTGATGCTAGATATAAAAAAACCGTACAATGGGAACTTCTCGTTGTAAATTGTTGGGCAAGTCTACAAGAATGATTGGTGGCGTCAGGAATATAAGTAAAGTAAACGTAATCTACCTTGGTCGAGGTTCGCAAGCGAGTTGGGATCGGCTGAGAGTTGTTGGTATTGTCCACGAAGGATGTCCTAGGGGCAAGTGTGTTAAACGAAACGAAAGACGAAAAACGAAATGAGCTCACTCCAGCAGCCATCTGTGGGACCCGTTAGCATCGTATCGTACAACTTTACAATAAGCAGCCCATACCTGACGGAAGCGCACAAGATCGACCACATATAGAGCACTTACGAGGACTAAGCCACGCAGGCCTCAAAAACAAGCGGAACATACCTGATGTGGTAAGGTCGGCCTTGAAGAAAATCTTTCCAATATCCAGTTTTCCAGAATCGAAAACCCTCCATGTCAGTATTGTCATCACCCATCGGAGTGTATCCGTATGGAGCTCCATGTAAGTCAAGATCGACTAGCTCCTTCAAGTCTGCTCGGACGATCTGATCGGCGTCAACAAAAATGACCTTTTTCAGGTCCATGGGGAAAAGAACGTCGAGGAAGAGAATTTTGTAAGCCCAAATAATCCGCTGCTTTTCTTTCTGGGCTCGAAGCCACGACGGCCACTTGTAAGTTACAAGTTCGTACTTGAAGCCGTAAGCGTCTGCCAAGTGCGGTATGAATTCCTGGTTTGGTTGACCGTTAGTTCCAATGTCCAGGTCAAGGAAAAACGACTTACAAGGAAAGATGGCGATAGGAAATTTTCGATGAACCAAAATTTCACCGTACTATTTGTGTTGCGCAAGACGCTGAGAATCATGATGGCCACAAATCGCTACCAAAAACTAGTGGTCGATAAGATGGTCGATGAATATAATGGATAATGATCACCTCGTATAGTAGTCCAGAAGCAACGGTAAAAATGTTGATATCTGCTTGACCGTCACTTCGTACTTCGACATCCAAGCCCGACTTGGACTTAAAAACGGAAGTGATGCTGGTTCGACGCAATGAAAAATAATCAGGCATCGTCGGGTTTCATGCACACGGACGCACCTCGATGCGATACCGTCAAAGAAGCCTTTGGACTCCTTGTCGTCCGGCGTCTCGAGTTCGGCAAGTACATCTGCGACTTCCATTCCAGGTAGTCTAACCAGCCGGGGATAAAGAGTCAAGCCTTCAAAACTTGTTACAGCAATCTCATTGCCAGCTTCTTCTACCGTTGGGCTATGCCATCCGTCGTTGCCTACACTTTCCATTCGGAAGATGTCTCTACCCCGGCCCTCCCTGATTTCCAACCGAAAAACGCCAGGCTTTGCCTTGAATTGCAAGTAACCGAGGTTAGCAACAACTTGTGTATCATCAATGGCCGTGGAGTTGCTGTCGGTCAGCTGCAGTTGCACGCCGCGGGGAGGAGCGTTGGTACGGGTATCACGGGCATGTCCTTCAACAACCAGATAGTCCAAATCGAATAAAGCTTCCACACCACGATATTGATCCTCAGGCGAAAGACTCCCGAGCTGAATGTTGTCCAAATCGTATAATGCTTCACGTGGTCGGACTAGCCACGACGAAGGTACATCCATTGCCAGTGTATAGATGGGATCGACAGGTAAATCCTGAAAAACTGCTTGTGCGGGAATCTCTGACCTGTACAGTCACCTCAGAATAATTCATCCCGCTAACAATAGTAGAGCGTACCCATCTTCACCAAACAATATGGAAGGTAAGACATTATAACGGTAGAAGCGTTTCAGGGGCAACTATTTCTTTGTTAGTTATCTAGACTGGGAACGCGCGGCTTCAGCCTACCTCCGAATAGTACGCTGGGTTAATGTGAAGTTCTACGAAAACGTCGGGGAGACCGGACAACCACTGGAGCATAAAATAAATATAGCAGATAGCCAAGAACATTCAAATTTCCTACCTCTAGCAAACTGGACCACCGCTGAGCAGTTTCGCTTAATGGATCGAGCAAGACCGCAACATGGTATAATGCAGTTGAACTTTCCCCGAGTTGGAACATCCTACAATATCGTGAGTACAAAACCAAACGGTGTATAATTGGCATAGTCGTACGCACGTATGATTGCCGGACAGGTACTGATAATTACGTTGCCGAGGCCTTGGTGCAGTATCGAATAGTCCATTTTCGCTCGGGTCAGGGAGCTGGATGGCCGCCAGAATAGAGGCAGACATCGATGCAAGTTGTGCATAGGTACCTCTGTCAAGAAAATGTAAGATGAGATAGTGAGCTAGAACCACATTCAACGTACTTATCACTGTCTGTAGGTACGATACTTTCTAATGCCTGAATTACATGCTCAGCCCTACGGCGGAACTCGTATGCCTCCAAGGCTTTGAGATCTGCCGAGACAAACTCTCCAGGTTTGAAAGGGCCAACAATCTGAACCACCATACCCATGAACCATGAATTACAAGGGAAGAAGGAATACACGTACACGACCGTTCACCATCAGCGCCGGTTCTCCAGGGGCGAGCTGGAGCTCGCGGACAACGAGGCGACTCGACTTAACATATTTTGCATAGGCTGAGGCGTTGAAGCCCTCGATTGCAACTCCCCCAGTGAGTTCTAACAAGCTTCTCTCTTGGGATAACACCACCTGAGGACTTTCGCTCGCAAACACGGACGCATCGAGGCCCAGCGCACGTAAGATGGTTGCTGGAGATGCCTTCGATAGCGACCCTAGTGACAGAAGGTGTGAGATAGTCCATGAAGTTTTGGATCCAGCGGAGAGATCGCCGGTCGGATGAGTAGGGTTGTGGATGAATGAGACCCGTGTTAGAGAGTCTGCATCCTGCTCAGGGATTTTAATTACGAAAAGAAGGCAACAAGAACGAAATAGGACACACCATCGAATTCAAGACCTCTCTAATGAGGCTTGATCCAGAATCACTGTTCAAATCAGCCACGACAAATAAGCTTAAAGGAACGCGTTCCACTTCGGCTGTTTAAAATTAGTAGCTGGACATGAAATGTGTCTGGGTACTACATCACTCACGCGGATAAATAAAGCTCTCGTGAGAGACAGAAAATCCGGTCCTGGAAAATAGTTCTGGGATATTAACAATCCGCAGGCTACCAGGCGTAGATGCAGGGTATATGTATCGATTCCGACGTTGAATGGTTCCGGATAAATCGTAGAAATAGTTCGCCATACTTGCAGTATTACTGTCTGTGAGCTCGCCTTCGTACAACTGCGGTGACATAAACTTCAGTTGCAAAGAGGGTGTCGCATAAGACTGAATACCTTCTCCTGTAGGTATTGAAGTTGCTGTCCTACCTCAACTTGCATAAGCCGCAGAAAGTTCTACAGGCCAAGCCTCAGGAGGGAGAAAAATGAGAATGACAATCCACTCACATCGTCCATAGCCAGGGGTTTGCCGTTGACAAAGGCATGCCCTTGCGAGGATGAAGCCAGATCCGCTCCCAGTCGCTGAGCATACGCGCGAGCTTGCTCCACTTGAGTTTGGGGAACCTCTGCACCATTGATGATAGAATCAAAGTCGGTCACGACGCCATCTTCACGTGGAGTTTCCTTCAATAGAAGTGCATCGTACTCGGCTCTGGCTACGTCCCAACTGATTGTTGGTGTCAGAAGTTCGATCGGAACTGTAATTTGCGCTATCTGTTGGAGACTAGTAAACACATAAAAAACAAAACAACGCCCATGTCACCAACCTGCTTGATGTAACTCATTGTCTTTGCCCGACCATACCCCTCAATGAGGTGATAAAATAACCTCGCCATCTGGGTTCCTGGGCGAAAATCAGTTATCGTGCACGAACAATTCGTTACCGTATATTATCTTACCTTCCTGAGTCTCCGCGATAGGCACCACACCGAATCGGAACGGAAAGTTACGATCGATGATATGAGATACAGCACCTGCAATGAACTGAAGGCTGCTCATTTGGGACAAATCGAGCACGAGTACTACATTGAACAAGTTGCACTTGACATTGTGAAACTGGCCCGGAAATAGAGGTCGCAGCAGCTGTAACCAAAGAAAATCAGCATCAGCATATAAAGTGTGTTCTCACTGTGGCCTACAGCAGATAGATTTGGATTCCAGCGGGCATAACTACAAAGGGCCATCAGCAACTGGTATCTGCACTTCGTAAATAGCTGCAACAAACCGACTATCTTTTTCGAAATCATTCCACCAAATAATGACCTCTTCCCCTTCGGGCCGATCGCTTGCATCAAACAAACCGTCCATGACACCATTACCATTTTGTGCGGTACTAACGGCGGGATGCGTGAGCAATTCTACCGCCTGTCCGCGTGTGAGACCCAGCGAAGTCAAAGCAAGAACCAGGTTACGTTCTTTACGAAGTAACCTTAGTAGTCTATACTATACTTAGAACGAGCTCCAGGATCAAGGGGACACATGGACGTACCCGAATGGATTGAAATCCCTCGCGTTTACAATTGCCCCATTCAACCAAATCATATTTACGCCACCCTGAGCTTTGATGTGGTTCTGCTGAACTTCGGCCGCAAGACTTTCGTTCACCACGACACGACGCGCAATGGATGTAGCGTACTTAGGGAAGTTTTGCGAAAGGTATGTGAGGGTATGAAATGGGTCAGAGGAGTCTGCAAGAAGTTGGGTAGACTGTAATCCAATTCCTATGGGAAGGCGCATGAGGGGTAAGCGTTTGATCCAATGATATACTATTCACCGAGTAGCTCGTCAGATGTCAAAGGGGAGGTTGGATCTACAGCTGTGGTGTTCCCTAGGTATGCCTGCAGAATAGAGACAATGGGATCAACATCAGGGGATGATTCCCTGATTTCTTCATCAGAGAGTTTTCCGTCGGACCCCACTATTCAAAGTCAGTTTGATCTCAAAACGGGTGCGGAACCTCGGACTATACCTCCATGATGGGAGTGTCTATCATCCAACGCCAAATAATCCATCTTCTTTAAGTCCAAGGCAACACCATAACCAGATAGATAATTCCTTTCCGAGTGATTCCGAGATCCTGACGGAATGTGTCGGAAAATGTATTCAATTTGAGGTTCCGGCTTGTTAGCAAGAGTAAACAGGTATGTATGAAGGTCCCAAAAGTTAGGAGAAGTCAATGATGCGTAGAATATTGCTGTACGCGGGGGGTGCTCTAAAGTGCGTGATGGGGGAGGGTGTATGTGATCGAAGGGCAGAATATTGGGTCGAATGAAGGGGCTTGTGAACGGTCGTGGTGTCAGATTAGCCTTTTCTTACTGAACCGTCAGACACTTACGGCTGAGGTGTTCCATTTGCAGAGTCTATAGTTTCTATTCCCGCCAGGCGGATCAGAGTCTCCAAATCACATACGGTCTGGCCATACCAGTCGATCCATGAATCACATTCAACATCCTTGAGCTCCACGCTTCGTCCGTTGTAGTCCACATAATGCTCATAAAAAGCCTCGATTTTTGGCGTGGCGGCATGCAGGGCAAGGCTCATTTTTACACTTGCAATGGAACCTGGATTGGAAAGGAAGCCATTATCCGCAGCTGTCTGCAGCGCATATTGATGTATTGCCTCAGAAGTCAAAGTTTGTGATTGGGGTCGAGTTTCGGGGTTTGTCAGTATGCCGAGCAAGGGAAAGAAAGCATCTGGGTTCTCCAATGCAACTGACTCTCTATTTTAGAAGAGGTGAGTAGGTATCAAAGCACGGTGGTGGAGAAGACACACAGAACTTCAACCAGGAGTGGAGGAGCAGGCCATGACGAACGCAATGCGAGTTTTACTGGGGGAGATATCGTGGCATCACTATTAAGCAACGATAGCGAGATGGCGAAAGCGGCGTGCAATAGCCTCATTCTGTATACAAATGAATGTAGAGGCTCAGAACATAAACAACCGTAACCGTGACTGGGACACGTACAACGGCTGTAAAAACCTTTATCTGATAAATGACAGCGCACGTGTTTTACAGGTTTCTAAACTGAAAGCTTTTCATGTATTAGAGTCTCTGGCCGTTCTGTGGCGAAATCCTGTACACTTTCTTTGAACAGTCGCGAGTTTAAGTACATTGTGGTTGGGGACATCCACCCTCTCAGTGTGGATATGATTATACGAAAACATGAATGTGATACAAACGCGAGGGGAAGCCGCAGACTCGGAAGCTAGGAAGGTGCCGGGCCAAGGCCATTGGGCCAAAGAGAACTGGAATGGAGGGTCATTCCACAATAGAAGGTGGCGGTCATGGTGACTACTGAATTTGCGAGAGAAATGCATGGATGACGCTCCAGAGTGACCGACAAGAACAGGAATCGAGCAAGGGAGTCCAGCTGAGTAAAATTTCAATCAAACGGGATTTTAGCATTCCGTCAGAGAACTCGAAGTAAGTACTCGTATAGGTACAGATGGCATAGTATGTGCGTCCTGCTTATCCTTGAAAAGTTATTTATCCTTGAGAAGTTTCTTATGGCAGGCGGGTTCTTCAAATGGCACTACTGGGTGCGCTTGCTTTAAATGCTTTTGCCGATTCAGGGTTGCTAATGCTTTTCACAATGTCGTCTACGCATATATGCGTACCTTGGTCTTCATCCCAGCAGTACTAGGCCCACTCACTTTGGGCATATGGGATGATGGAGTTGGGCGTGGCCCTGGTAGTCGATCTGAACTCAGGTTCAAGCGCTCGAGCCCAGGACTCTGCGAGGTGCAAATAGGTAAACTGGACTTGAGCACTTTTGGCGATTCGAACTAGCCAGACCACGACGGTTAGAGTAAATACCGATGGCGCAGCAAGTAAAGGTGCGAGAGTTTTGTACGAATCTCGGATCATTGCAGAAACTGGGTGTACAGCACTGACGCCCAAAGTCCCATGACAACTAGCCATCTGGACTTATCTACTTGAAGTATGGCAACGACTTCACTAGAATCACACCTGACGTCGCTATCATTGGCGCTGATGCGATAGTACTTCGAGTAACGAGAGTGATATTATTTCGGAACAGGTATCGGCGGAGTGCGTTTCAAAATGAAGACTAACCGTCGTGTCCAATGAGCGACAATCCGATGAATTGGGAAAGGAAAATCTTTTCGCGAGACGACTCGTGATCGAAGTTTCCAGCTGCTCAGGCCATTCCGGATCGTCTCAAAACGAGAAACGACTTCATCCATCGTAGGTCGCTTAGATGGGTCATCCTGAACCATATCTGAGACCAGTGGTCGCAGAAATTCGAAGCCATATTTTCCTGCCTGATTCATATAATTATCTCCCTGTAGGGCGTTCGTATAAGTTTAAATCTATATCAAGGGTAGATAATCGACACGAACGTCTAAGAAGTCCCTCCTGAGAAGATTGCCAGCATAATAGACGTCAACAGGGAAAGGGTCGCAAGGATCATCGGAACGATTATACTCTGGTACTGACTTATCGCCTCCTAGAATTGGGTCCTCCAGAGGAGGTCCGTCCGCAGGGTCGTACTTTCGAGATATCCCGAAGTCGATGAGGTAGTATTTAGGGGGACGTTGAGTGCGAGTGAAATGCCGAGCAGTGCCTTTGAAATCTCGTGTTGTCTTTATTTCTCGGGGGTGATACCCATCTGGATAGAGTTGACTCGGGTCCATCATGAAATTACGCCCGTTACAATCCCTGTATTTTGATATTAATGGGGTAAAAACGGACTGATGGCAAACATGGACCAACCGATGGGCAACATGATGTTGATGCATGAACTGTAAACCCTAGAAAGCTTGTCGACAATACGATCAATTACATATATGCATCGGAATAATACCTCGAAAAATTGCCTGATACATTCAATGACTTCCCCGAACGTATCGAAACGCGGATTGTCATATACGCGTAAAAGCGGCATTACAATGATGATCAAGTCGGCGTCATCTGGGACTTGTAATATTTGAAGAATAGGTACACAGCGATTTCGAGGGTCAGATGAAAGTGGGTCCGACGAGAAAAAATTGGCGATTTCTGCCTCGTACGGATGTATGGACTTTGAAACCTTCTTCAAGCCCACCGCGGCACCGTCAGATATTCGGGTTGCATCGATAAGTTGGTCTTGCTATTTCTTCATGTCAATGAGACTGAACGACGATAGCAAATGCATCACGTACCGTCAACAAGATTGAGTCTTCAAAGTCAAAGGAGGGTTTACCTGTCCCTTTCCATGCTGGAGTCCAATCAGGCATATAACGAGGTCTAAGCATGTAATTAGAATCCCGTAGCCATGCCTGATGGTCCCTCCAAAAGATTTCTCCAGGCGTGAGACGCCTATCTGGGGTCCAGTTATTTGACTTGACCATGCAAACTCAAGAAGTGTGGATCACGTGCTTCATCAAGCGAGTTGCACATACTTCCAAGTTTGAATTTGAATTCCCTTCCAGTAAGCACAGGATTCACATACGGTAATTGTTGCTGGGGAAATCAGACATAAAGTTGTTGTTTAACGGTTTACGAAATCAAGTATATACCTGAAAACGTGTTGTCTCGGACAATAACTGTCACTGATGCTTTTACCCATCGATACACATGTTTGCCCATCGATACACATGTTTACTGACTCCCTTTCGAGGACGGTTTATTGTAATTTGCTTGTTACTTAAATCACTGACACAGACTTTCTAGATCCATTTTACTTCCTCGTAACCTCCACACCAACTTATCCCATGGATTCAGGGTTTTCTACGAGTTTCACGGCCAATGTCGCGGCTAAGCTCGTTGGCCGAGGTCTCATTGACTACTTCAAAGCGACCACCTCGGAAGGACACATGATTAATGGGTTGGAGGCAACGTCAAATGCTGTCGACACACTTGCAATCTGTCAGAAATATCTTGAGAAATCTGACCTGCAAAAATTTGCCTTGAGATTGTCTGAGTAAGCTAATGTTTCGACCATGACAACAATATACTAAAGCTCTTTGTAGTTTGTATGACTTGAGAAAAGAGATTTCGGAAAAAATCAATAGCTCAAAATGGCCATGGTCTCAACAAAGCGCCGCTAGGCGATACAAAGCACAAGCTAACGAGTTTAAAAAGGACGTGATTGTAAGTTCTCCCTAAGTCCACCAATTATTTCGAGCCACCTCTCATCGCTTCCCATCCAGAGTACATCACAGATCGCAATGATCAAGCGTTTCTCATCTGACGAGCCAACGGATGATGAGGCTACTGAGTATGTGCGGGTAAGTATAACCTCCTTCTGGTTGTTTCACAACTGACTATTGACATACCAGAATATGTTCAAGGCAATAATTAACCTTGCTCGAGAAGACGTCCGGGCTGCTAAACAGACCGTACATAATGATGAACCTGGTTCGAATCGTGTAGTTTCCTGTTTGAACACATGATCTCATCGTCTTTTTTTTTCACAGCAACGGTTAATAATGGACCATCCCTAACTCCCACCAATGATAGCTTCCCTCCAAGCACATTCGAGTCCGACACCCAAACAACACCAACGGAAAATACCTTCCCTTCCATCGTCCTGACCATCGATCCGATACCCTTTCCTGACTGCTCAAGTAGCATCATGACCGGCAACTCAGCTCCCTATTCGAGTAGTATGATGACTACTGACTCCAACACGCCACTCATACCTCCCACTCTCCCTTCACCTGTGTTTCTGTCCGACCAAGGTCGTGGCCTTTCCGGATCGTCTGCAAGACGAAGTGCTATGGAATCCTTCCCGATGAAGGATGTCCGAGGAGCATGAGCATGACGTATGCCATCAATTGACCGTATACATTGTATTGCTATTGCTGTCGCAGGTTTCTACTGTACATTGGCCTGGACTTGTACTTTAATAATGTCCTGAGTGTATCAAAGATGGAAATGTTAAAGCTAATCGTAATGGAAGCAGAGGAAGAGCCCAGAGTTTTCACGAGCTGCCTGAGGGTTTCAGCGACATGGCCCTCACTGAGATGGAGCCCCAGAAAATACAGAGTGGGTAAAATTGTTGGATGGTTCTCTGACTAGTAGTCCCTACATGTTCCTTACTGGCCGCGCCCGACCTCGTATGTCCTGTCCCCGGGCCAGTGGCAGTGGCGTTTCGCAGGCTCATGTTGTCAGTGGTCAGACGATCAGTCGTGGTCACATCACTGGTAACAAACAGTGTTTTATAAGGTATGTAGTAACAAAGGCGACAATGGTAATATATGTACGTCCCAAATCAAGCAATGAGAAGCAGAAAACAACGATGCGATAGTATGTCGAGTAACGAGAGTGATATTATTTCGGAACAGGTATCGGCGGAGCGCGTTTCAGAATGAAGACCAACCGTCGTGTCCAGTGAGCGACAATCCGATGAATCGGGAAAGGAAAGTCTTTTCGCGAGACGACTCGTGATCGAAGTTTCCAGCTGCTCAGGCCATTCCGGATCGTCTCAAAACGAGAAACGACTTCATCCATCGTAGGTCGCTTAGATGGGTCATCCTGAACCATATCTGAGACCAGTGGTCGCAGAAATTCGAAGCCATATTTTCCTGCCTGATTCATATAATTATCTCCCTGTAGGGCGTTCGTATAAGTTTAAATCTATATCAAGGGTAGATAATCGACACGAACGTCTAAGAAGTCCCTCCTGAGAAGATTGCCAGCATAATAGACATCAACAGGGAAAGGGTCGCAAGGATCATCGGAACGATTATACTCTGGTACTGACTTATCGCCTCCTAGAATTGGGTCCTCCAGAGGAGGTCCGTCCGCAGGGTCGTACTTTCGAGATATCCCGAAGTCGATGAGGTAGTATTTCGGGGGACGTTGAGTGCGAGTGAAATGACGAGCAGTGCCTTTGAAATCTCGTGTTCTCTTTATTCTTCGAGGATGATACCCATCTGGATAGAGTTGACTCGGGTCCATCATGAAATTACGCCCGTTACAATCCCTGTGTTTTTATATTAAAGGGGTAAAAACGGACTGATGGCAAACATGGACCAACCGATGGGCAACATGATGTTGATGCATGAACTGCAAACCCTAGAAAGCTTGTCGACGATACGATCAACCACATATATGCACCGGAATAATACCTCGAAAAATTGCCTGATACATTCAATGACTTCCCCGAACGTATCGAAACGCGGATTGTCATATACGCGTAAAAACGGCATTACAATGATGATCAAGTCGGCGTCATCTGGGACTTGTAATATTTGAAGAATAGGTACACAGCGATTTCGAGGGTCAGATGAAAGTGGGTCCGACGAGAAAAAATTGGCGATTTCTGCCTCGTATGGATGTATGGACTTTGAAACCTTCTTCAAGCCCACCGCGGCACCATCAGATATTCGGATCGCATCGATAAGCTGGTCTTGCTACCTTCTCATGTCAATGAAACCGAACAATGAGAGTGAATGCACAACGCACCGTCAACAAGAGTGAGTCTTCAAAGTCAAAGGAGGGTTTGCCTGTCCCCTTCCATGCTGGAGTCCAATCAGGCATATAACGAGGTCTAAGCATGTAATTAGAATCCCGTAGCCATGCCTGATGGTCCCTCCAAAAGATTTCTCCAGGCGTGAGACGCCTATCTGGGGTCCAGTCAGTCAGCTCAACCATGCAAACACAAGTTGAAGAGAAGTGTAGATCACGTGCTTCATCAAGCGAGCACAGCAACATACTTCCAAGTTTGAATTTGAATTCCCTTCCAGTAAGCACAGGAATCACATACGGTAATTGTCGCTGGAGAGATCAGACATAAAGTTGTTGTTTAACGGTTTACGAAATCAAGTATATACAGCACCTGAAAACGTGTTGTCTCGGACAATAACTGTCACTGATGCTTTTACCCATCGATACACATGTTTGCCCATCGATACACATGTTTACTGACTCCCTTTCGAGGACGATTTATTGTAATTTCCTCGTTACTTAAATCATTGACACAGACTTTCTAGATCCATTTTACTTCCTCGTAACCTCCACACCAACTTATCCCATGGATTCAGGGTTTTCTACGAGTTTCACGGCCAATGTCGCGGCTAAGCTCGTTGGCCGAGGTCTCATTGACTACCTCAAAGCGACCACCTCGGAAGGACACATGATTAATGGGTTGGAGGCAACTTCAAATGCTGTCGATACGCTTGCAATCCGTCAGAAGTATCTTGAGAAATCTGACCTGCAAAAATTTGCCTTGAGATTGTCTGAGTAAGCTAATGTTACCATGGCGATGATATACTGATTTTTTTGTAGTTTGTGTAGCTCGAGAGGCGAGGTTTCGAAAAAAATTAATCGCTCAAAATGGCCATGGTCACAGCGACGCTCAGCTAAGGAATATGAATTCGAGGCTAAGGAGTTTCAAAAAGATGTGATTGTAAGTTTTCTCCAAGTTTGCCGATTTTTTCGAATTACCTCTCACTGCTTCCATCCAGAGTACATCACAGATCGCAATGATCAAGCGTTTCTCAACTAACGAACCAACGGATGACGAGGCTATTGAGTATGTGCGGGTAAGTATAACTTCTTTCTGGTTGTTTCACAACTGACTATTGACAAACAAGAATATGCTCGATGCAATAATTAACCGTGCTCGAGAAGACGTCCGGGCTGCTAAACAGACCGCACATAATGATGAACCTGGTTCGAATCGTGTAGTTTCCGGTTTAAACACATGATCTCATCGTCTTTTTTTTCACAGCAACGGTTAATAATGGACCATCCCTAACTCCCACCAATGATAGCTTCCCTCCAAGCACATTCGAGTCCGACACCCAAATAACACCAACGGAAAATACCTTCCCTTCCATCGTCCTGACCATCGATCCGATACCCTTTCCTGACTGCTCAAGTAGCATCATGACCGGCAACTCAGCTCCCTATTCGAGTAGTATGATGACTACTGACTCCAACACGCCACTCATACCTCCCACTCTCCCTTCACCTGTGTTTCTGTCCGACCAAGGTCGTGGCCTTTCCGGATCGTCTGCAAGACGAAGTGCTATGGAATCCTTCCCGATGAAGGATGTCCGAGGAGCATGAGCATGACGTATGCCATCGATTGACCGTATACATTGTATTGCTATTGCTGTCGGAGATTTCTACTGTACATTAGCCCGGACTTGTACTTTAATAATGTCCTGAGTGTATCAAAGATGGAAATGTTAAAGCTAATCGTAATGGAAGCAGAGGAAGAGCCCAGATTTTTTCACGAGCTGCTTGAGGGTTTCGACGACATGGTCCTCGCTGAGACGGAGCCCAGAAAATACAGAGTGGGTTGGATGGTTCTTTGACTAGTAGTCCCTATCTAAGCTATGTGCCTTACTAGAGGCGCCCGTAGTATGTCCTGTCCCAGTGGTGGTGGCGTTTCGCAGCTCATGGTCAGACGATCAGTCGGGCCGCATCACTGATAACAAACATGTTTTATAAGGTATGTAGTAACAAGGGCGACGATGGTAATATATGTACATCCCAAATCATGCAATGAGAAGCAGAAAACAACGATGCGATAGTATGTTGAATAACGAGAGTACTAATTCGGAACAGGTATCGGCGGAGCGCGTTTTAAGATGGAGACCAACCGCCGTGTCCAGTGAGCGACAATCCGATGAATCGGGAAAGGAAAGTCCGTTCGCGAGATGACTCGTGATCGAAGTTTCCAGCTGCTCAGGCCATTCCGGATCGTCTCAAAACGAGAAACGACTTCATCCATCGTAGGTCGCTTTGATGGGTCATCCTGAACCATATCTGAGACCAGTGGTCGCAGAAATTCGAAGCCATATTTTCCTGCCTGATTTATATTATCTCCCTGTAGGGCATTTGTATAAGTTTAAATCTATATCAAGTGTAAACAATCGACACGAACGTCTAAGAAGTCCCTCCTGAGAAGATTGCCAGCATAATAGACGTCAACAGGGAAAGGGTCGCAAGGATCATCGGAACGATTATACTCTGGTACTGACTTATCGCCTCCTAGAATTGGGTCCTCTAGAGGAGGTCCGTCCGCAGGGTCGTACTTTCGAGATATCCCGAAGTCGATGAGGTAGTATTTCGGGGGACGTTGAGTGCGAGTGAAATGCCGAGCAGTGCCTTTGTAGTTGCGTGTATTTTTTATACTTAAGGGATGGTATCCGTCTGGGTATAGTTGGCTTGGGTCCATCATAAAATTGCGTCGGTAACAGTCCCTGTAAGTTGCAGCCAGAGAAGGGCAAAAATAAGAATTACCCGTAGCAGGATGACCAACCGATGTGCAACGTTATGTTGATGCATGAAATGCAGACCCTAACAAGTGTATATCGACACATATTTAGCAGCATAACCTCAATGTGATCATACCTCAAAGAATTGCCTTATGCACTCTATAGCTTCCCCAACTGTATCAAACCGCGGGTTGTCATATACACGCAAAAGTGGCATTACAATTATGATCAAGTCAGCGTCATCTGGCACTTGTAATATTTGAAGAATGGGTACACAGCGATTTCGAGGTTCCATTGAAAGCTGCTGCGATGAAAAAAATTCGGCAATTTCTGCCTCGTACGGATGTACAGACTTTGCGACCTTCTTCAGGCCTACCGCGGCACCATCCGATATCCGGGTGGCATCAATAAGTTGATCATTCTGATTCGAACATCTTCAATGCAGACTGAAAAAAAGAAAAGCATTACGCACGGGCAACAAAATTGAGTCTTCACATTCAAAAGTTGGTTTGTTTGTTCCTTTCCACGTTGGTGTCCAATTGAGCGCATAACGAGGTCTGAGCATGTAACCAGAATCATGAAGCCATCTGTGGTGATCCCTCCAAAAAATTTCTCCAGCTGAGAGATGTGCAGCGGGGGAGTTCAAGTTTTCGACCATACAGGATGGATCACGTGGTTATCCCGATGGCAACCGACAATATTTACTTCCAAGTTCACAATGGATGTAAGTGACAGTCCCAACCGGAAAGTGTTGCAATTATAACAGCATGACAACGCCATAAGTCTGACTGCCTTTCACAGACAACTTATTGTATTTATTCTTTGTTTAAATCACTAGTATACCTGATATTCCAGACGCCTTTTACTTCCTTGCCATCACACTCTTACCATGACGGATTTCGGTACGAGTTTCGCAGCTAATACTGCAGCTAAGATCGTCGGGAGAGGCCTCATTGACAGACACGCTTGAAATTCGCCAGAAATATCTTGAAGATCCTGAGGTGATAGCGTTCGCCAATAGACTAACTTAGTGCGCTCACTTTTTACCTTTGGACCGGGCCTCTAATCTAAACTTTTTTGTAGTTTGCATGCCAAGAGAAAGGAACTTTTGGAGACGATTAAGCAAGCGAAATGGCCATGGTCTTTTCTAAGCAAGGCAAAACATTTCGAAGCTGAGGCTATTTTGGTGAGGGACGATGTAATTGTGAGCGTTCCTTACCTCTTTGCCCTCGTTCCTCTCAGGCTCTCACGGTATCTCCCACTCCTATTCAGAGCACATCGTACACCGCGATGATCAAGAAATTATCTTCTGGCAAGGGAAAGGATGCTGAGATCACCGACTACTTTGTGTGGGTGAGGATAGCTGCTGACGAGTTGAGTTAATATCCTGATACCGTCGTCCCAGAACCTGTTGAAATCGGCGATCAAACTTCTTCGAGAAGATAGCAAGGGTATTGCCGGACGCTCATTACCTAAGGATGAACCTGGTTCGCAGAGTGTACTTTCGATGCATCACTCTGATCTCACCGCCTTTTTAGCAATCGTTGACAACGATACATCTTCAACTCCCACCAATGATAGCTCCCTGCCAAGCACATCCGAGCCTGACACCCAAATAACACCTACAGAAACGCCTTGCCTACCATCGTCATGACCTTCGATTCAGCACCTTTCACTGACTGCTCGAGTAGCATCATGACCGGAGACTCGGGTCCATGCTCGAGTAGTATTATGACCACTGACTCTACGCCGCTCATACCTCCCGCTGCCCCTTTACCTGTGGTTCAGTCTAACCAAGTTCGTGGCTTTTTCAGATCGTCCGCAAGACGGAGTGCCATGGAATCCTTCCCGATGAGGGATGTCCGGGAAACTTGACCTATGCCATAGTTTGACCGTATACATTGTATTGCTGTCGCTGTCATGGATTTCTACTGTATGGACTTGTAATTTAATAATGGCCTATCAAAAATGGAAATGTCAAAGCTGATCGCAATGAAAAATTCAGAATAAATAAAGTCGTTGAGTGGTTCTCTGCTAGTTCTTAGGGCTACGGTTACCACCACGCTCGCGTCACGTTCTTTATTGTCCCAGTGGCGTTGCGCCGGCTCACCATGACGGCCAAACGATCAGTCCAGTCATATCATTGATAGCGAACAGTCTTTTGTAAGGTATGTAGCAACAAGCGACTATAATAGTATATATACATCCCAAATCAAACAATGAGAAGTGGAAAACAATGATGTGCTAGTGATCGTATAAGAATGCTACTAATTCGGAACGTGTTTCAAAACAGACCAACGTCGTGCAATGAGCGCTAGTGAACGACGATCCGATAAATTTGGATGGCATACTGTGAGTCCCACTCTTTATCGAAGTTCCCACTGCTCAGAGGCATTTTACTTGTCCCAGACGCATCTTACTTCCTCGCCACCCCAACAATCTGCTATAGGTTACGCGGTGGCTGAAGTACTAAAAATGGAAATATATGAATACTAATAACGTAATGATGTCATGAGACGTTGCTTAAAGTTCCCTCTCAGCGCTACCCGCCTGATGCGTACCATGACTCTCACAGGGCCTCTTCCATCTCTCATCCGTCCTGGAGTACTAAATCTACCCGGCTCAACGCCTGAATCAAAGGAACTCTGTGAGACTCTCCTTGAGAAGGACAGGCAGCAATACCACTGTTTCTTCAGACCCAACGGTTTCCACAACCATACCAGCCATCAGCAAGTATCGTAATTATCGCTCTATACCTCAGCGCTTATGTAGATATAGCCTCCTGGCTGCATTTGATCTAGGCGCTCCTCCTAAGATCTTACAGGCCATATACGATGAGGAAGTAAAGTCTCAACGTCCAATCGATCTGAATGGCGAGCGAAAGGGCTTTGTCATCAATAAAGATAATTGGAAGGAATTCCTCGGCCAACAACCGTGCGTTCTACTGTCAATCTTGTGACCGCATATCAACGTTGTCATTATAGGTATTACGCCTCGTATTTGGCGTTTTTTACAGACGAAGTGGCTGCTAATGGTGCTGCGAGCACACTGGAGACTTACGTCTTAACTGAATCAGAGTCTGTCGATGGCAAAAACGTGGACATGCTGTCGCGATTCTATTCCGGCGCGTCAGTGAAATATTTATTTCATTTGTTAACAATAAGTTTACCAAGATGTTGTTTAGATTTCACAACATGATACAACTCGGTGTATGTGCATGTTTCATACCTTCTATCCTTCCCATTCATTTGACTTCATAGTATGGCGCCGAATTCAGCAATGACGCCACAATCGCTCAAGGTTCGTTCTGACATGGTAACCCCCTCTACCCATCTACTCACAAGTCAACATAGCACTCGCACAAACGGCAATGCATTCCACTGATACTTCTGTTTTTCAATCACTTAAAAAATCCAATCAATCGACTCACAACCAATCGCCATCCTCCCGACTGACGCTTTTCGAAATTCTGCGCCAGGTATATGACTCCACAATCCTCCACCCTACTATGCCGTATGACCCAGATGCGCTCTTATCTGCGCGTATCACTAGCGCCCTCGCAGGCGGCCGGCCTGAGGAAATCATCCGCATTTGCGCCCAGTGGTGGCATCCCACCACCGATCCCGACCCAGTCGATCTCGCAAAGAAAGCAGAGGAGTTCCTGTGGGTGGCCACCCTCCTTCTAGCCGGCACGGGGAAACCCGGGCGCAAACCTCGCCTCGATTTCTTCCTTATGCACGTCGTCAACCTGTCGATCTTCTTGCCCTCCCTATTGAAGGTCATACCGAAACACGAATTAAAGATTAAGTTCCTCGATGGGCTCTTGCCCATTGTCATCATGTATATCCTTATTCGTGGGAGGCCCAGGATCGACCCGAAGCTCATCATGACGTATACTGCCACGCCCCGTCCCCCCCTCGACAGGGCGGATCTACCCAAACCGGACTCGAGTTCTATTTGCGATTCCCGAGATGTCCAGTGTGTCAACCCCTGGCCCGCCATCCTCGAAGGCGTCCTGTACGCCCCAGACAGCCACACGGTGAAACTCGTGCGCGCGCTGTACTATGGTGCGCAGCAGTACGGACTCACACGCTGCGGAGAGGTACCGGGTGCGTTTCGCGATGTGGAGGAGAGGAAGGTGGAGACGCATGAGGGGATTGGTAAGGTAGACGGCACGGTGTTCATTAGGGCTGCAGGGCTTGCGATGGATACGATGGGTTGGGTATCATGGGGAGACAAGGAGGGAGAGTGGGATAGGAGTGCGCTTGGGTGGGATGATGCGTGGAAGGGAAAGGATTAAACAGGATGGGCGCATGAAGCAAATGGCAAACATATGTATGAGCCATACGTTTCTTCTATTCTCAGTGTATACGTGTACTAGTATAAAGACCATCTATCGTGGCATTAAGTAATGTCGGTCGTGAGTAGAGGCGCATATGCATACGGGACTGGCGTATGGTTTCAATCCAAAAGAGTGTTACAGGTGTCAAGACCGCAAGGCTCTTTTGCGTGCCCATCGGTGAATCGTCAAAGAAAACAGGTCCCAAGTACACCAAGAGCGATATATATGGCTGAGTGTGTACCTGTCCCCGCAGTAGCTATAGCACCCGTGGGAGGGCATTGCTAACCGGAGATGAGGTTACGCAGAAAGGGGTGAAGGGGCCGACCCTCGATTGTGCCTGTGACATTGGACGCGGAAGAACTGTGCGCAGCTGGGCCGGCAAAATAAGCTCAACCCGCGCCTTCGGATTCAATGCCAGCACACGAGCGCGGGGGTTGTAACCAGTAAAACGGGACATCAAAGATGGAGGGGCAATGCCTGGAGTTAATCAGAAGCCGACCGAGCATAGTTCCGGCCATTAATATTGATACTCAAAGCGAACTGTGGCGACAGCAGTTACAGCACCTGTAGTACGTACCGTGAGGAATCGGGTTCGCCCAGCAGAAGGACCATCACAATACGATGAATGTTCTCATAACTATTCATCGAGCGGTGGGAATCGCGAAGTTTTTCTTTCAGTCGTGTGACCGCCGTGAGCCGGTAGCCTGCCAAATTATCATCGACCTACTGACTTCAAGAATCCACCGCAGGACTGGTGACCCTGAAAAATATTTGTTGGAGCTCACCGCAACGATGAAATAAGTACTTTTTTGAAAAATGGGCTTCCATATATATAT
>QLPE01000467.1:0-19092 GCA_003314125.1 Hygrophorus russula | reverse complement strand
CAGCGAATGGTGACAGCAGGGAGTAGACAAACTGAATGCTGAGAAACCCGGGTGATACGGCTCTGGACAGAACAGGGACGTGTTGGCAATGGTGATATCGATGGTCCCGGATGTGTTTGTTGGCCCAAGAACGGATACATTCGAAACAGACGCACCCAGGGGCTGTGCGCACAACATCACGAAAAAGAAAAAAGGACGGGTGGGAGGCCACATACAATCGAGAGACCAGCCACCGTCGCGCCGTTCTGCGTGATATTAAAGTCATTCTGGATGTTCCCAATCGACACACTAAACCCAAACGGCAACCCTGCAGCAGCATCAACGACATATTCAGAGCCAAACGCGAGTCACATACCAAGGATTGCCTGAACGGAGTTACTCTGCGCAAGCGGCGCCCAGGGACTCGATTCTAAAAACGTAAGTCCGAGAGACCCGATCGTGATATTCTTGATCGGATCGATCGGGGTGGGTGGCACGAACGGCACTTCGAGCTTCAGGGCTTGAAGCCCCTGACTTAGCCACGAGACCGGGGTATTATCGTTTTGGAGGGTCGACATGCCGGTGGCAATGACTGGGGATGAGACGCTGTTGAGGTAATTCGTGAAGAGCTGGGACACGGCTGTGAGGTTCGGCCCGGGGATCTGGCTCTGCAGAAAACCGCTGAGGGTGATGTTGTTGGGACCAGGGGTCTGGTGGTGTCATGAGCGTCTTGCCGGAGTGATGGAGAAGGGCACGTACGATCTGGGTGTTGCGTCCTGTGCCGGTTCCAAGGAAGACGTTGTTGTAGCCGAGGGAGAAAACGACAGTGCCGAGGTTGAGAGAGAAGGGGCTAGAAGGGATGAGTACTGGTATTAAATGGGAATAGTTTGGATTACCTTGGGTTGTGCAGTTGTGTGACGGCGACGAAATTAATACCTCCAGCAGGATTGTCGCTGGGCAATTGGAGGCTGGTCAAAAGAACGTTTCCTGCAAACCCGTTGATGCCTGGAAGAGGTACGTGTCAAAAGAAACGAAATAAGTACTTCGGTCATACCATTAAGTGTGATCTCCTTTTTAAAGTGAATCCCTTTGGCGAGCGGGAACTTGAGAGCCTGGACGTGCAAGTCATTACTTTGTAATCTCCACGTAAAGTTCTTGGACGTGATCATGTACGCGGCAAACTGGCCAAACGCATTTTGGTCTTGAATAGTGAAGGTCGTTGTTTGGTTGATCGTTGCGCGTTTGTGCGTTGCGTGAACGGGGGCCAGAGTCATTGAACCGATGGGCACCTCTTTACTGCCGTTGATCCAGGTGACTGCGACGGGCTGAGTAAACTGGATTTTTGCAGAGAATATACCGGCATGGGAAACCTGGGGATATGTAAGTAGACGGATATATGCGCGTAAAAAACACGTACGGATCCTTGAAGCGCGAGTTGAAAGCTAATGGGAGTGAGAAGAAGGCGGTACGTTGAAAAGGCAGACTCACGTATCATTTTGAGGCTGGGTGATAGCAGCGAGATCAATGTTCAAAAAAGTCCTATTAACGACGAGCTGGACTATAGCTTTTACTACTGGGAAAAGAACGATAAACAGCAAAGCAATAGAGATTGGGATGAGAATGATCTGAGAAATAATAAACCATCGTCGCTTGTAGAATGGGACAGGGTTTGACGTTGGAGTTGCAGGATCTGGTTGAACAACGTCTACTGCTTCTGAGAAACGAGAACCAGCCGGTAGCTCAGCACGAGCTGAAAGAGAAGGAGATGAGGAGATGTCAAGATGAAAGGGAGAGGATGTGTTTACCTGTTAGACCAGCTGATTCGTCGTCGTGGACGATGCTGGCACGGTGAAGGTCTTCCATGTGGAGAGAAGAGGGAGAAGTGTTGAATTGATGGCATGTTGAAGATATTTAAAGAGAAAAAGGTCAACTGAGAGTACCCACATGACGAATTTTTTATGACGCGTTTAAATTAGATCACGAGATCAACTGCTCGGTATAAAATAAGGTGCGGGGACTCCACAAGTGCGCGGGTGCAAACCCCAGGGACAATCATTTCATCGACACACCGGGATGAGCTATATAACGCGTTATACAACTGGGGGAAATAAATCTAAGGGGGAATTCATCAGAAATGTTCCACCTGGAAGAGTTGCTAAAGGGGAAGTACTTCGGGTGGTACTCGGAGTGGTGAATCGTTTACGCGTTTGTATGCGAGGTTTTGAGATGACACGCGCATGCTCTCGATCTAGACGGTGAGCGGTGAGCGGTGAGTGGTGTAAGGTAAGTATCCTTTTATGTGAACACAAAGGCTTGCTTCCATTTCGACTGGCTGATGAATCGCAACTGAGTTCATTTAACATAATACAAATGCACGTGATACAAAATCATTTGGACGCGATCACTGTTCGTCCACGACTACCGTTACAACCACTCTCTTCGCAGTATACGTTCCATCACCATCGTCCCTTCTCCGTTTCCCATTCACACGCTTTCTCTTACCACTCTTCACTACATCTCCCTCTTCTCGCAACTTTGCTGCTGGTCGTCGTGCTCGTACTGACGATCGTCGTCCCCCCTCTAGCGTCGCTGGTAGTCCAAACGTAGTAGGGTCTAAATCAGGGAGGGACAGTGCTAGCTGTCCAAGCGGGTGGTACAGCGGTAGCCGTGGTCCCATAGCGTACTTCTTCCGTGTATTCTCTCTACCTATCCATTTTCTTCCTGTGTTTGACGGGGGGGGCGATGATGACGATGACCCAGACGACGATGGTGGTGTCACTTTCTTGGAAACGATACGCGATACCGCGACTGGACCTTCAATCCGTAATCCTGCTGGGTCGTCTGCAGAGGGCGACCGGTATGTCATTTTCGGTTTTCGACGTATCAAAGATTCAGGTATAGTCATTGCCATTGCTATAATCCCCCCCCCCCATCAATCATCTCGAATGAGTAAATGAACTACGCGTACATACCGCGTACCAACCGATGAACAGTCAAGCTATGTACTTGGTGGCGTTGGTCAGGAGACGGGACTTCTCACGTTCTTATTCCAGTTTAGGACACCGGAAAGATCCCGGGCCGAACTACTCTACTACAGACCTTTCCCGCAAGTAATCCGCATAGTCAACCAAAAACTTTACCTGCTCATAAGTCTCAACAGCCTTCACACTCCTCCGCTTTCTCACAACAGTGATGGCCCTCTCCACTAATTGTAGCGTGTCCCGCCTAACCGTTCCGCCCCACCCACCACCTCCCGTCTCAATCCACCCACATAGACCCAACCTCAACAGCCAGCAGCACCCAATCAACCCTGCCCTGCCGACACCTCCACGGCAATGGACCAGCATATTCATGCCCTGAAGCGTGTACGTCTTGATCAGGTACGTCAGCTGTTGGTCCAGCGAGGATGGCGTAAGTGGCGTTAACCCTTCTGGCGTGGGGATTCTGTCTCCCAGATCAATCAATGGGTAACCGAGGACATATATAAACTTGCCGTAAAACATCCATCCCGATCTCTCCTGCTGCAGAAACATACTCATCCCAGGGCGCACCCAGGAATTCCAACTCCACATCATCCAAACAACTGTCATGTTCGTTAGTTTCGTGCAAAGAATATATCCCACGGTGCTCACCAGATGATGCATCGTACACCGAGGCTTCTCATCCTTCGCATATCCGTGCGTACGTCTCTACAGACACCGCCACGTCCTTTCACAGGGCCTGCCAGACGTACTAATCGCAAACGATGAGCGAGACATATACCATTTCGGCAGTCATGGCACACCTTTTTTTCCCGGACAAGAGGACAGGAGCAAGTTACCTAGAGAGTGTAGTTTTTTCGAGGGAGGTTGTGTAGGAGAAGGTAAAGGTCGTGGTGGTTTTAGTATGGCTGCCGTTTCTGTTGTGGGTATCGTTTGTGGTGATGTGGATTGGGTATTCTCTGGGTGTTGGGTATGCGATGGAGTCACAAATAAAGATCTGTGCACATGAGCACCAACACGCCACGTCGTAACATACAACTCACAATTTATGAGTAGATGTGCTCGCCAATGACGAGAGCCTATAAGGATACACTGCGTTTTTAGAATACTCGGGTACTTCTTTCTGGCTCGCCAGCGAGGCCTGGTCACGAGCACTGCTCTTTGACTTGCCATGCAACCCACCCAACACCGTCGTCGTAACGGCTGCCGCGAGCCCGCTGTTAATCGCCGCCTGAAGTGCCTCCGTCACAGCAGACCGCGTGCGCAGGTGCATGAACGGCGATCGCATGCCGGCCGGTGCTACAGATGATGCACGGGTGTGGTACTGCCTGGAATTCTGGAGCACGTGCTCGGATGGCGGAGGCGGGGTTGGCGGGAACTGGGAATTCGTGAACCAATCGAGGGTGTAAGACGGGGGAACGTCGAACAGCGTGGGATATTGGTTTCGTGCGGGAGAGAGATGGGAGGATAAGATAGGGATGAGCTCGAGGGGGATTATCATGGATATGCTGTAGTGCGGCAGTTAGATCTCGTACGGGCCGTGGGTGGGTGGACATACTTTATAGGGTGGGTATCGGATGTTTTGAGCTGAGGGAGCATGGTCTCTTTGGCGGGGAGCGACTGCGGGATGCTCTCGGAGATGGCTGCCGAAAGCTCCTCCTGGAGGTCGACCGTGGAGGCACCCCCAGGCCCGAGGACGACGGGGAGTTCGATCTGGGACTGGGATGGGAAGTCATTACAGGGCCACCATGATCTGTGCTGTGTAGACTGTGCTTGGCGAGCCTGGAGATCCAGGACATACTCTGGCATGTGTATGGAGAGCGGGGTGTATATGATCGGGCATCCTGATGGGGTTTGTCAGTGCAAGAAGAGTAAGAGCGATGAACAAAACGGACCTTTTGGACCAAATTTTAGACGATTGTAGTCGCTAGTATGGTGTTGTGAGGCTAATAGTGCCAACTACAGATAGGTTGAGTTTACACAATGACAGAGTTTATTGTGATTGTACTTACTTGAGATACAGATTTGTCTAGTTGCTGTCGAATAGCAAATTGACGGGATTGGTTATCGTGAATAGCATCATTTAGCTGGAACTGATGTTGCTGTGGATGAGAGAGAACAGCAGACATGAAGACATTTAATTATTGAATTATTTATTTATGATAAGATAAAGTAGAAATTAATTGATTAATTACCTGGTTGTCCTCCTCACTCCACTCATTTTATTATGGCCCTTCGTTTTCAGTCAAACTACGACTTCACAGATATTCCAATACAGACTTCTCGACCACCACATCAACCTACAGGTACTACAATTCGTCGTGCAAAGACCCTCACTCGTCCGGAGCGTAGTGTAGCCCCAGTACCACTCATTAACCCACAAGCCCATCTTTTACCTACTCCTTCTGGCTCACTTCCTATAGCAAATTCAATCGCAAGTGGTTTCGATGCTTGGAAGCTCTTCTCCCGTCTCGTTTCATTTTGGGCACCATCCTTTCTTCTCAGCTCAATCGGTGGCTTAAAGGACAAGCAAACTCGTCAAGCTTGGAGAGAAAAAATCGCACTTTGTTTTCTAATACTCATCCTGTGCGGTTTTGTTGGTTTTGCTACCGTCGGTTTCCAAAAGGTTCTCTGCCCACAATCAGCAAGCGGTGGTAACCATGCGTTCATCACCCTTGGCTCCACACCGGGTACTCTCGGCATCAAAGGATTTGCTTTCAACGTCACTGCAGCAAAATCACCCGTAGATGTCGACTTCACAGCTCTCGCAAAGACTCCCGGACAGGACATCACAACTTTGTTCCACAGAACCGCCGCCAACTTTGAGAAATGCAAAGGGCTCAACTTTCGTGTCGCACTTGACGAACCTTGCACGACCGTAACTCCCTGCCCCCTCCCCGACCTCAACTCATCCTCTACCTTTTCATCCCTTGCCCTCGTCGACACCTTCAACCTCGTTGGTTACGACTGGGCCCAGGTCGCCGCCCTCGATAATTACTTTGTCCTCGACGGTGCCGTCCTCAACATGAACCCTTACATGCTCACCCATCCCAACCCCGTCCCCACAGATAAAGTCGACTCCGCCCTCCGTACGCTCCTCAAGACTCAGTCCTCCGCTAGCGGAAAGGATGGCACACGACTCTTCTCAAGTCGTGCCGACATCCACGATGCTGTTCCATGTCTCATAAGCCGCTATCACGCCGGGAACATCGACAAGATCACTCCAGGTTGCTTCATTTCCTCCCTTTTCCTCTATGCCGGCCTAGTCGTCATCCTCGGTCTGGTCTTCGTCCGCTTCGTCATGGCCTGTGTGTTCAATTGGTTCCTCTCAGAGCGGCTCGCAGGTCCACCCAACAGCTCGCAGCTCAATCGTTCAGCTATCAGCCCGGCTGTAATGCCCGAGGGTGCGAACGTCTCCATCGACAACAAGAATGGCGTTGCACCTTGGTCTGGGCCGAAGAAGCTCGGAAAGCCAAACGGTCTTAAACCCTCTGCTGCGCGCTCCATTGCGTCTGCGTCCAGTACCACACTCACTAATAACGAGGGGGTCGCCCCCATCATGAGTCTCGCGCAGATCGGCGCGGAACTCTTTGCGGTCTGTCTCGTAACCTGTTATTCGGAAGGTGAAGATTCGTTGAGGACGACACTGGATTCGATATCGACGACAACGTATTCGGATGCTCGCAAGTTGCTGTTCGTGGTGGCGGATGGGATGATTACGGGTGCGGGAGAGAAGAAGAGCACACCAGATATCTGTGTCTCGTTGTTGGACGCAGATCCGCGGTTTGGAAATCCCATGCCAATGAGTTACAATGCTGTCGGCTCGGGTTCCAAAAGGCAAAATCGGGCGATGGTCTATGCTGGTCATTACAGTGAGTTGCCATTTCCTCTTCCGTTGGCCCATGCTCACTACTTCACCCTTAGCCGTCGCTGGCCGACGTACGCCCACTGTCGTCATTGTCAAGTGCGGTACGGAGCACGAAGCTGTTACAGACAAAAAACCCGGAAATCGAGGCAAGCGGGACAGCCAGCTTATTCTCATGAACTTTTTCTCCCGCGTCACTTATAACGACCGCATGACGCCATTGGACTTTGATTTGTTTCGGAAGATTCAGGTACTCATGGGTGTAACGCCCGATTTCTTCGAGGTTTGCTTGATGGTGGGTGTGCTTGTTTATGGCTGTTTCGTGTACTGATGCGGTTGTGCAGGTGGATGCAGACACGAAGATATTCCCGGACTCTCTTCGTAGCTTGGTCAATTGCATGCATCACGACCAGTTGATCATGGGCTGCTGTGGGGAGACCCGAATAGCAAACAAGCGGCAGACTTGGGTTACGGCTATCCAAGTGTTCGAATACTTCATCTCGCATCATCTTGCTAAGGCATTCGAATCCGTCTTTGGAGGTGTATCATGTCTTCCTGGCTGTTTCTCCATGTTCCGGCTCAAGGCACGCAGAACGACTGGGGACGACTGGGTTCCACTCATTATCAAACCAGAAATCGTGCGTGAGTACAGTCAAAACGAAGTCAACACTCTGCACCAGAAAAACCTCCTCCTTCTTGGTGAGGATCGGTTTTTGACGACAATCATGCTGCGGACGTTCCCAAATAGGAAGATGATGTTTTTGCCGCAGGCACGGTGTAGGACCGTCGTTCCAGATACGTTCTCGGTGCTGTTGTCTCAACGTCGGCGGTGGATCAACTCGACTATCCACAATCTTATGGAACTCGTTTTGGTGCGGAATCTTTGTGGGACGTTTTGCTTCAGCATGCAGTTCGTCGTGTTCATGGACCTACTGGGGACGGTCGTTTTGCCGGTTGCTATTGCACTGACGTACATGTTGATCGTGGGCATGGCGTTCTCACCTCCGAAAACGTTCGAGGAGGCCATCCCGCTGATGTTGCTCGTGGCTGTTCTCGGGCTGCCGGCAGTTCTGATTCTGATTACGACGCGAAAGGTGGTTTATGTCTTTTGGATGATGATATACCTTTTGGCACTACCGATATGGAACTTTGTGCTGCCTGTGTATGCGTTTTGGCATTTTGACGACTTCTCATGGGGAGAGACGAGGTGGGTTGACTTTTTTGATATTTTACGTATGGAGGCTGACGTTTTACTGTATTTACAGGAAAGTCGAGGGTGAGAGTAAAGGTGATGGACACGGGGGCGGGGGGAGTGGTCTCGACGGGCCTGCCGTACCATTGAGACGATGGGAAGATTGGGAACGCTCACGGCTTCGCAAACTCCGACGGGAAGAGAAACGCCGACGAGATTTCGAACGGGCTCATCCCTCAGGGTATATCGCTGGCGAAGGCGAGCTACTGAGCGCCAGGGGTGACATCCGGAGCCAATATGACGGTTCGGACACCTACTCCGTGACCTCATCTGAGGACGATCAGTGGGGACCGCAGATCGGAGGGTATAACGAGAACAACACGCAGTATCCGCCTCCGCCAGTTGCACTGATGCCACACGAGCCGGTGCTACAGTCGGCAAAAGTGGTGGGCGGGGCAGAACTGGAAGCGATGTTGGAGATGGGGTTTGACGATAGGCCATCGCCACCACCCAACCCGGCGCACCCTGGTGTCTATGCGCCACGGTACCAGCTGACGGACGGCTCGACCACGACGCTCATCAACGGGTACACACCCATGTCGCGGTCGACATCTCCCGGGGCAGGCGGGCCGCCACCACCCAATCATGTTGTGTCGCCTACGAGCCCAGACATAAACATGGGCCTTCGGGAGCGGGGGGTACGTGAACGCGGGGGACGGCCGGAGCGAGAGAAGTATGGACCCCTTGGACCTTTAGACCCTGGTGCGAGATTCTGAACGGACGCTTGGTTGTCAATATATCGCTATGTTTATATACCCTACCCTAGTCTCCCCCTCCCCCTCGCCAGCCGGCTTCCGTCTGACGGTTTCCACCCGTCAAACGGCCCGCTACAGCACGCATAATCACACTGACATCATCACATTACATTCCTTTTTTTCGCATTTCTCTTGATGGGCTCGTCGTAACTGCATTGTATTAAATCGTATTTTTCGATTATTTTTCTTGTCTGGGACTTTTTAGATATACACTCTTTTTGAATTTCCTGAGGGGTAATGACAAATTATTTCTCACGCATTTACCTGAAAAGGAATTGATCAGATACGGTGCTGCTTCCAAACTTACTTGCTGCTTCCATTGCAGAGTTAAGGGGACCTCGCTGAAGAATCCCCGGAAAGCGGCAATCGTCATAATTGGAACTAGTTGTCTCACTCTTATTTCGTGTCGCTGTCTGATCCTTTGCTAGTCCAATCGTCTCAGCCTTCGGCGAGATTCAGGCCTAGGTGCGCATTCAAGCCAATTTCTGACTCCACGCATTGATTCAACTGTTCAACAGGATGTCTCCAACATTGCAGAATCTTCCCGTTGCGCTTCTAGATGGTAGGTCCATGCACCGTTTGACATAGAATTGCTAAACGACTTGCTACAGAACTTGTCGCGCACGCTTTGAAACTGTCGCCGTCTCTGCGAACCACGTTTCTGGCGCTGCTTGGCGGTCAAATGCACGCCTCCGCTGTACGCGTGCTATTCACTACGTTAGCCATCCCAGACGACGGCCGAATTTTTGAGAAGAAAGGTCGTCCGGCGAAGTCTATCGTGATTCCACTGCTGACAAACCCGGAGAGATACGCGCATACTGTTACCTCACTGGTCGTCCGCGATCCAGATTTCGCTAGTGCATGTGGCCACCAGTCAGCTAGTTGTCTCTTCAGCGATGAACAAGGACATGATGTGTTTGATTCGTTTAGGAACCTTCGTCCAATCAATACGGAGGATATATCCGCTCTCCTTAAAGTGTGTAGTAATCTCGAAACGTTCGCCTGGGAAAGCTCAATCCCCCCGCCCGATGGCCTGTGTGAAGTATGTGTTCAACTCCCTTGAAACACTTCCCAGTTCGGTCTCATGTTGTCATATGCAGATGTTGACATCATATAATATCCGAATCACGAGCATATATTGTACGCCAAGCTCGAATGTACGGGGTTCTACACACCCGTCGTCGCGCGCCGTGTTATCCAAGTGGGATGGACCCTCACTCCCGCTTCTCAGTAATCTTGCCCTTACATCTCTTCATCTCACCCGTCTTTCTCAAAACGGTGCTCGGGCGTTAGCCACCCTCTTGTCCAACATCAGCGAGTTTTCCCCCCTGGAAGATGTCGGCTTTGACTTGGTCTGGTTGGATGATCCATTGTGTCAGAAGATCGTTGAAGCGGGGCGAAGGATCCGCAAACTGAAGCTTGGTACAAGCGGAACAAAGTTAAGTGACAGAGGAATCGTAACTATCTTGGAGGGATGCGATTCACTAGAAGAACTGGCCTTGGAAGACGTGCAAGGTGTGCCTCCGTTACATGGGAGTGCCTGTCATCAAACACGGAGCTGATGGTGCTTAGGTCGGCTAAGTCGCTCTCTGTGGACGAAACCCAATAATTTTCCACCGGGTCTCAAACATATTAAGATAGCGACCAGTGAGGCAGGTCCGCATCACTCCTGGACAACGGACCATTTGCTCTCGCTTCATGTGGCCCCTCTGCAATCTCTCGCTAGTTTGTCCATTGTGAGACGGGAACCCCTTCCTCGTGTAGAAGATGGTGTCCCGAAGTTCGAGACTCTCTTCGATGACGTTGTTGCTTTGAAGCCAGTTCCACAAGATTTTGTCGACAAGATGAGGGAAGCCAAGTTATTGACTTCGTTCGAATGCGACTGGTGGTCCTGGAGCATCGCGGACCTGAAAGTTATCCTTGAAAGCTGCCCTAAACTGGAGGTTTGTGCGTTCGAAGCCTCATCTGATAGCATCTCTGAAACATCGATAGACGCTGAAAATCTGTCTGAATGCGCCTTGTGCAAAACTCATGAATCTCACCTCTTCTTTTGCACCACTTTCCAATTTGCACAAGTTCTCTATCTGCATCGATCCTTTGCATGCACCTGGTAAACCACCTGTTCCTTTACTACCCTTCTCCCAGCCTTCTCTACCCACACCATCAGCATCTCCTGTCTTGAAGTGCAAATCTGTGCTTCCCCAGCTACTAGACTACGACCAAATGCAGACACAGACCTGCGTTGCTGTTGATGTTACAGGTGATCCCTCGATGCCCCTTCTTCGAGATGTGAAAAGGTTCGTTCGCAAATGCCCCAGTCTGGACCTTTTCGGTAAGGTTGTCCATTTCTTACGTTTAACCATTAACGACAAGCTCGCTGTGCTCGATAGAGTGGTATGGGAAAGCTGGCCGAGGATCTTGGATTGCTACTCGTCCGGCAACCATGGCTTACAAAACTAGCATCAATGTCTCTGTCGACTACGTCCCACCAACAATTGCGGAGGGTGTCTGGAAAGCCATGCTACGGGAGAAAGACATGGACGAAGCTTCGCAAAAAGGATGGATGGCGAACGACATTGAAAGAGTAGGTCAGACTTGGACTAGTGACATGGCTGACGCGCTAGCGGTGGAACGCATGGCGGAGAAAGACAAAGAAGACAGCATGTCTCCGATAGAAAAAGACAGACAAAACAGAAATCGAGAGGTTGGGAAGAAGGTGAAGTTGTCACCGGTCTCTACTTCGAGCAGTGAAGTGCATTCCTATCATCAACTACCAACACCCCCATACAGCTCTCATACCAAGCCTTCTTCTCCTATGACGCCGCCGCAATCTGAAACCTCCATTTCGACGATGCTCACATCAGTTTCTGAGAGTGCAGAATCTACCTCCTCTCACGAAAACGACCGCGATGCTCGGAAGCGATCTCCTTCAGAACCCTCTCCACACATAAACGGGGCTCCCAAGGGACGTTCGCGAAGTGCAACTGCTTCTACGAATAAGGATGGTAACAACTCTACACGAAACGGGTACTATGCCAGAAACACCGGCTCCACCTCGACCGCGAACCCTACTGTGGGTACTGGCCATAAACCAAGCAGAGGTCGTGGCAGAGGTGGGTCTAGTGCCAGCAAGAAAATTCCCACTGGAGATAGCACGAGTGGACCGACTACAAATGGTACAGGACGTGGCAAGGGTGGAAGAGGAGGAGCCCACCGCTCGTCTACTTCTACGTCATCCGGTCCAGCCCGGGGGCGGAAGCCATCTGCTCATTGATCACACGACTCGCGCATAATAACTGCTCCTCAACGACTATCAGCAACTTCAACACGTTCGAATTCAATATTGTACTTGCATCACATTCCAAGGAAACCGCCGAGTCTTCCAGGTCGTAGTTTGTAATAATGAGAGGCTTAGCTTCTTTTTTCAATTGTAGTTCGAAGTACTTGTGTACGACATGTTCTCCCACCAAGGAGCGTAAACTGCCCGTAGCAAGGGATTATCTGACGAGCTCAGACTTATTACATTGCTTTCAACTACAGAAGGATAAATGAGACACCGAAACTATAACGTACATGGAAAAAGTTTATATGCAGACACACGTTACTTTGGCCGGTCAGTCAGTGGAACATACTACATAGCCATTTAGCATGAACTTAATCCACGAATAAATCAACGTACCCTAACACCCATCACTACCTTCTGAGACACCTTGCCGTTGACGTCTTTATCGACGTGCATAATATTCTGAAGGTGTGTGCCGACAGGGATGAACATCCTCCCGGGAGAAGCAAGTTGATCAACTAAAGGAGTTGGGAGTGTGGGAGCCGCTGCACCGACATGAATGGCATCATATGGACCTAAAGATCGAATGGATGAGACTCAGAAGTGAATAGAAAGGGAGGGGGCTGTGGGACCTACCACTATCGGGGAAACCTACGTAGATAGGGAAACAGCCAAGAAATGAAATAAGTGGGAAAAGTCTCTTACCTAGTCTGCCGTCCCCATCTATAATCACAATTTCCCCCTCCTCCAAGGCACGTTCCAAGCCATCATTTTTTAAATTTTGCACGGACCATTCGACTAACTCCGGGACGTGGTCTATGCCAACGACCTTTCCCGGATGACCGTCAGCTGAGACGAGGTGGTGTAATACGGCAGTCAAGTAGCCTGACCCACTCCCCACGTCAAGAACCTTGGCACCTGGGCGAAGGTACGGGAGAAGGTGCTCCGCGGCGTATGCATGCTGTCATTGTAATAATATCAATCAGGCAATCTTGGCAACTTCATAAGCTTAAAACTAAATAGTTACTGACCATATGAGGCGCAGAGATTGTCGCATTGTGGCCTATGGGTCTGATTGCCAAGCGCTCAGATTGAGACCGAATGCAATTTACGATGACCTCAACTGGGGTGAATCCTGGTAAGCTTCTGGTTTATAAGTGACGTAGTTGGCCCTATCGACCAAAGTCATAGCCTGTGTAGAGTAGGTTAAATGATAGCCACCGAGATGTTGCCTTGACTGACCGTAGCGACACGATCGGAATGTAAGATACGCATCCTCGCCATATTTGCGATCAACTCCGCGTTGGATTTACCACCGCAAAGCCAAGCCATTAAGACGTACAAGATAAAGAACTGGAGGCTTGGATGCTTGAACAGGAGTGAATCGGGTCGAATTTTGGCTTGGCGTCAAGCACGTGCTAATTCGCCCACTACAGCACAGGCGGTGATATATATCAACAGGCTGCTGGGATGCTAACACACGTTGTCCTCATTTATCAACTCTCATGACTTCCGAAACACCAATTGGACCACTCTTACAGACCGTCTTTACTGTAAGCTTCATTGTTGTCATATTACTGCGTACATGCGCTCACTGTGGCACGCTGTAGTCCATACTTGAGGTGTTTTTGCAATGTCTGGCTGGGTATATACTAGCCGGCCGTGGAATTCTTGATAAGAAAACTCAAAAGGTGAGTTGTTTTGTTTTCTGATGCGCAATCCAGTGCTCACTTGTGCCGTGTCAAAGCAAATCAATCGCCTCAATGTGTCGCTTTTCACGCCGGCGCTGCTGTTTTCCAAAGTAGCTTTCTTTCTATCTCCAGGTTCGCTCACCCGACCATTGACGCGCGGCATCAAGCTGATTTGTTTTTAGCGAGACTGCGAGAGCTATGGATAATTCCTATATTCTTTGTGATTGTCACTACTGTCTCGATGTCGGTTTCTTTCCTGTTGGGTTGGATATTTCGGCTGAAGAAATCGCAGAGGTATGTCTCGTATTTAATCATCCACCGCTCATATTTTATCGTGTTTCACAGGAATTTTGCGATGGCCGCCGCCATGTTTATGAATTCCAACTCGCTCCCGATCGCTTTGATGCAAAGTCTAGTCATAACCGTACCAGGGCTCAAGTGGGGCCAAAACGACAACAAGGACGCGATGGTCGGTCGTGCGCTGACATACCTAGTATTGTATAGCACTCTTGGCATGATGGTAAATTCTCACGCTAGGTCGCCTTTTGCTATGCTGACCTGCCGCCGTCTCAGCTGCGTTGGAGTTACGGCGTAAGGTTGTTGTCGCAGGCTGATGACGAGCCAAGTTTCAAGGACCCGGGAGATTCAGAGACCAGCGCATTATACTCAGCTCAGGCCCCTGATGAAAGTCTTCGTCGCACAACAACCAGCAGCACTCTGACGCAGGTAGATGAAACCCTTGGGGATACTTCTGACAGCCGCGACGATCAAGGTCCTCCTACAATCGTCGTGGAGGATTATGCGAGACTTCGACCCAACCCAACTCTTGCCAACCAGTTTTACCATTCCTTCCCAAATTCACCCAATCAATCCCAAGTCGGATTTCAATACTCCGCGTCTGCGTCACCTTCGTCAACTCCTGCATTCTCCGACGACAGTGACGAAGAAGGTGAAGAGTCGACGTCTCTTCTCCCTGTCCGCCATGATCAAGATCGTCGTGATCACCATAACGATCACCGTGTTCACCGTACTTACCGCGTTGCCGTAACCCCAATACCTATTCCCCGCCATCCGTTCTTCCGTCGACTTTGGCGCTTTATTTCCAGAAAATGGAGCGCCCTGAACGCTTTCATGACTGTTCCGCTATGGGCATCTCTTGCCTCATTGTTCGTAGCTTGCATCCAACCCTTACAGCATGCAATGGAATGGCACATGCAACCTGTTAAGGGCGCACTTACGGTTGCAGGTAACTGCTCAATCCCTCTGACGCTTGTCGTTCTCGGAGCGTACTTTTATCCGACACCGCCAAGCGCTGAGGATGTTCACACAAGACCCAGCATGACAAAATCCCCCTCGATGTTGGTGAACAACGTAAAAGATTTGTTCAGGTCACGAAACCGAAGAAATTCCGGCAATACGGTGGACAGACCTGGCGAAACAACGACAGTGATTATCACCGTCATGTCAAGGATGATCATCACACCTATGTTATTATTGCCCTTGATGGCACTATCGACCGCATTTGATCTCAATGCAGTATTTGAAGAGTAAGTCTGGTTCCCGTTCGAATGATTTTATGGTCTAATTCCCCGATTCATAGTCCCGTTTTCGTTGTCGCAAATGTTCTCCTCATATCCTCGCCTCCGGCATTGACTCTTGCCCAGGTGAGCAACTTTCCGGCCATTATGTGAGAATACGAATCTTACATCGATGCAGATTACTCAACAAGCTGCGTCGGGGGATGCCTTCGAACGCCTCATAAGCCGCTCCATATTTTGGTCGTATTGCATCGTTACACCTCCAATTACGATTATCAATGTTGTCCTTGGGCTACTACTTGTAAAACTATAATAGGGTTTTCTTTTTTTTTCTCCTCGTTCACTTCTATTTTGCTTGCGGTTTGATCAATTTCAGGGTGTATATATTTAATCGTAGAGGACCAGAATTATATCTATTACTGCCAAGACGTTGAGCTCGCTCTCGCCGTGCGGGTACTGAAACATTAACATGTGCCATTGGAGATAGCTGGACAGCAGTGGTATTATCTCCCCTGATTTGACCGAAAGGCGTGGAGGCAATTGCTTGACCATTTGAGACTCTGCGGGCGATGATACACGGGAACGCAGGCAGCTCTTGACGAGTTCGCTAGTCCAAGCCTAAAAGTTTTCTTTGTAGTCCCATTCACATCGTCTTTTGACATTTCAATCAACCCTTTCCCTTTCTTTACTCCACTGCTGGATTGCACCATAGCTACCTCCATTCGTGTCCTTGTTCTGAGCAGCAACTACGACAGGTTGGCATCTGGTCTCGAACGTGGACATGAGATGCAGGGAAGATGCCGATAAAGACTTGCTGCTCCTCTGTCTTGACAGGCGCCTTCGGCAAAGTGGAAGAGGAAGGATCAGTAGCTATCATCCATGGAACGGTTGGGCGACGGGTCGTACACACAACGTAGCTAGAAATATATGGGAATCTAGTTGAAGATTATTTTTGTATAGGCAACTTACCCTCTGTACCACATCCCTTCAACCTCTTTTCCTCGAGGGGTGTACTTTTCAAAGGCATATATTTCGTCTCCTACTTTCCAGAGCAACGACGTCCCTGTGACCTTAAGGGTCATCGCTTGAAGTTTCGGTGACGGTGGACAAGCGATTGCGACTTGACAATCTTGTGTCTCAGCGCGAAGGCGGCAATGGATGTATCGCGTAGCCGTATACGATCAAAGGCAAAGGCTCACACCCTTCCGGGAACCACCAGCTGACAATCCGGTGATCATTCGCCAGTCCTCTGCCAACTTCTTGCACACAAAGTACCCTGTCTATCTTATTCATAACGTTATCGAGAGTTGATATTTTACAAATTGCACCAGAAGAGCCTCCGGCCGGACTAGATGAGGCATTCCAGGATCTAAAGCCTGAAGACTATCGTCGTCGTCGAGGACAATAAGAAAAGGGAAGAAATAGAGATGAGAACACCGTCATCCTAAACGAATCGTGGTCAGTGAAATAAAAGCATCCTTCTGTCTGCTTAATAGGGACTATTGCTTTAGACGATGATATAGGGTACTATCGGAGAAGTAATTATGCCTGGCCATCCGTTCGATATGTCTGGGTCAGTATCAGCCGGTACAGAGCCTGGGTGAAAGAAACCATGTATGTCCCTCGAAAAGTAGTTTAACATATTATCTGACCGTAAATAATCGACACGGTGTATATGTTCACACAATATCGCATACGACCTCCCCACCTCATCCAGCCTATCTAATTCTACTACCCCATAAAACCCGACCCACGCAATACTTCAGCAAATACTTACAACGTACCTTTTCATTTCCCTTCTCTCCTCTCCGCCACATCTTTCTATTCCCCTCCAGAAGGTCAAAGGAAGTGCTAGCGGAAAAGGCTCAGGGGAGTCTGGGTGCGCGGAGGGGGGCGACGAGTGTTCTTTATGGGTACGTGGTTAAATGGCTTGTGAGGATTGACGGGGGGGGCGCGATGAGCAGGTTGTCAGGTTTTACGTCTTGTAAAATGTTGAGTTTGGTGTATTTGCTCGCAGTTTCGGCAACTCGAATATCAATATCAATTGCACGACAGGATAAACCTTGCTCAGTATACCTATTGTTCGACTACCGAGAACGAGGAGCGTGTCTACGGATGGCAAATGTTAGATATGAGGAGAGGACCATCGCGATCTATATGCTGGCGCACGGGTACCAACAAGTCAGGGAGCCCTTGATATATTAAATATAATACCTGAAAACCATAATTCGTATGCCTTTGAAATATCAACGTAGTACCTCCGATCTACGGACGCAAGTCCAGCGAGTGCTCGAATCGGATATATTCCTAGAGTCTGAAGACTACCTTGCATGTGATCTAAAGAAGAGATTAACCAACTTTGAATAACAGTGTGCATGCAACTAACCACCAGAAGATTGACATTATAGTTGACATTGTTGTGCTGATCTCGACCAATGTCATTATATGTCCCAAATATTGCGTTGGTCGTTTGATAGAACAGAATGAAGACTGTCAGGCTGACAGCACCGAGGAAAATGCCCAGGCATACAGTGGGGCTTCCGCGTTGGCACCGTTGAGTTAAATTGACACAGACGTTGCGATTACTGTGCTTTCCTTCGGTTGTAGATTTGTTGTCAAACACCCTGGGTCGTGTTACAACAGACATGCTACAACCTGAACATATTAATTATCAATTTTATTGGACGGCAACAACGATTAGCATACTGGCTTAGCTGGATATTGGATATGAGGTTATACTGTTCATAATTGTGTTTAAGTTGGAAGGAAACTTCAAATTTGATAACACTTTGACGTGGTACAGAGAGTTATGGGATTGGGCTGGGAGATCATACTCCGCTAACAAACAAATATAATATCATATACCTTTCATGCCGCAGCAAAAGAGTAAGTAAGTTGAGATCCGGATCGTAACAACGGCTCAAAACATTATTTTCCCCATTTGGAATATGAGAAAGGGCAAACCAACGAGATATATCATGGTCATAGAACCATACCTTGCTAAAGGATACATATTTTACATGGCAATTCACCCCTTAGACCGTGCTTTTTTTAGAGTGAAGGTGTAGAGATGGTATATAAATTTTATGGGTGAATCGCATTTTTCAGTAAATGTGGAGGGTTATTCACCTTTCGTCAGAACAGTTGAGAAATATTTGTACCTATTTATTTTCGCAGAATTCCCGTGACTTACAGGAAGTGAGTGACCTTTTGCACAAAGCACGGTAGGTTCTGCATTGCCTTCGAATATAAATGCTTCACTGTCTTGGGACTCTCATATGCTGCTTCGGAAGCGGGATCAAGCCCCGTTGAGGCTCAGCGCAATTATGAATCGACCAAGCATTAAGAAATACCGTGTACTCACTTACCTGCAGATGCGAGCATGTTGTACGCGCGATAGAGTTTGTTTATGCGATCCCATAAGGAATCATGTTGTTTTAGGGGTGAATTCGCTGAGTTGCCAATGAGCATCTGGCGCCAACTCCTTATCATCATATCGTATCGTAAAAGGGGGGGAGGCCCTTTGATCCATCTTGGCTATGATTAGAGAAAGTTGGAATATCTACAGTAGTAAAACACAAATCTCCGGCGCTTGCTCTACTTTACTGTAACGGTGGGTTATCGAGTTCGAGTGAGGTACATGGAACTTTTACCACGGTACCTGCCCCATCATGAATGACAAGTTTAACGTGGATAAGGCCCGAGAGGGAACTTTTTCGGAGGTGGACTATATCATCAGTAAATCGCC
>QLPE01000465.1:2748-25459 GCA_003314125.1 Hygrophorus russula | reverse complement strand
GAGCACAGGAACGAGGGGGGGATAGGCGTCGTGGGGAAGGGCAAGGGCATGTGCGAGGTGGACGGGTGCAGGAAGTGCTTCGTCCACGGGGAGCACTCGAAGCGCCATATGCAGAGCATACGTACGAGAATCGTGAGTGACCAGAACGACCTGGTGGTAAGGATGTACCCTGACCATCGTTCTGGACTTGACAGTGCACACTTGCCCGCATGAAGAGTGCGACAAGACGTTCAGTAGGAGGGACAACTTCAAACAGCATATTCTCGTGCATTTGTAGGGGAATGGTCGTAAATTGATGGGAGAGTCGCAGGTGGACAGCACAATGGCCCACTCTATGGTGGCTCTAAAATTCAGTCACAACTCAAGTTTCATCATATCCTGGAGGCCATGGTGAATTTCTCGTTCGAGTGTGGTATAAAAAATTTATTATTATTAAGTTTCTTATTATCTTTAATTATAAGGACGCTGGGAGAAGGTACACTACCTGTGCCATCTGCGCATGCGCTGGGGATGATGCCAAACTCGTAAATATCCAGTCTCTTGCGATCACCTGGTTATCCCACCTCCTCTTCGTCTGTGCGTAGTGTTATTCAAGCCCATGTTACTAACTTTTTTTGCAAACAGTCAAAGCCAATAGCCCCCGTCACATATACAATTCACTGCAGAGGCTTTTAACAGCAACGTACGTTTCGGGAACCCATTTGACAAATGCCTGGGTGCTCAAGCGTGATGGCTCTAGGTGTGTAGTTACTGGCCGCTACGATGAAAGTACCCCGAATCCCAAATAATAAACTTTGGCTTGATCTACAAGCAGGCCATATGCTCTGTTGTGCCATCGCTGTGTTCAAGGAAGCCAACGACAAATGTTTCCTCCGAACAATAATGATTGATGTTGATCATTAATAGTATATTTCCGTGCTAACAACATTCAACATCCTCGGACATTACACCAACCTTCCTATCAATGATATCGAGGACTTACAGAAACTAATCGACGATCCGTCTAACGGGCTTACACTGGAAGCAGATGCTGCAATATTCAGGTGGAGCATGAAGGAAACGGTCATGAGTTTATCCTTCCAGCCTGCTCTCCTGGCAGCTGACTAACAACCGAAATACTACACCACCGTAATCTACACAAAAATTCACGGGCTCCCGCAGGCCGAGGCGGGCCAAACAGTGACTCTCACCGACAACAGCCAGGACTTCGACGATCCCTCCACAGCAGGACTGCACGCAGAGACCAGCCCACCCAATCCACTATTCATCCAAATTTACTGCGCGATCGCGGGTGTCTTACATGTGAGCGGGGCTAGCGAGTGGATCTCGGTTACGCGGGAATAAGGCCAAAAGGTGGCCGTACGTTAAATTGATATCCGGTTAGGAGTTCCATTCACCTAGGTCATTAACTCTTGCGAAAAAAATCAAATGGGATTTGAATACACACCCGTCCCTACGAACGACCAGAAGGTATTTTTTTTGAGGAGGATGACATGCACGTTGTTTTCATCGCCGGGCCCAACATCAGAATGCATGGATAGCACATTTACACGCGAATATGCTAATAGGTACGAGTTATATATTCAGACAACAGCATGACAATAATGATGGCGGTAAAATGCTACCGGGTAGTCCTTTGACGAGCCCATAGGGAAAGGTGTAGATGAGAAATTAGTGATGAAACGCGGCGGTCGCTTTGAGATGGTCTTTGGCATGGTTGGGCGTTGGCGTTGGCGGCGCGGGTTGACAATGAATGAGAAATACGATGGGAATTGGTTAAGGAAGCGTAATGGGACGTGACCAGTGAGGTGGAAGGGACTAGATGTGGGGTATAAACCGAATCCAGTTCACTGAGTTGAACGCTCCGGGAGGGAGTGATCTCAGAGACATGAGGAGAAGGACGAGCAGTGTAAGTCGGGCAACGAAATACAGAGCACCAAGGATGAGAAAGAAAGCACCAAGGAATCCCTGAACGGATGTGTTGAGGTGAAGAAATCTCCGAATGGATGTGCCAAGGAATCTCCGAACGGATGTGTTGAAGTATCGAGAAGCAACCCAATTTACCGCATCTCCCATTGACAAAATTGGTATGGTTGTAACAGAGATAGCAGCGATCCGCCAGAGGAGTTGTTCCGTATCAGTTGGAAATTGATAATTCCAAGCAGTGCAGTGGATTGCACCGAAAACTGATCCAACAACTTCTGCGCTTGCAGCTGCATCCAAATCGATAGAATAGTACTTTGGACCGAATGTTCCTACTCGTCTTGGGTTCGACTCGTAGCTTTCGCCCATTAGAATAATGTTCACTAGGTGAAATGGAAAGAAAACAGCGTCAAAAACAATACCCTCAAATCCTCCTATCGACATTTCCGCAATTGGACGATAAATTTCCTTTGGAATATCTGCCAGTCCTCGAACGAATGCTTTCCACGTATTGCAGCATGTGTCTTTCCATCCATCCTTTCTCTTTCTCTGCCGCCTCTTTCTCCGCCTCAGCTTCTTCCTCCACCTCCTCTGTTTTTCTCCATCAGCGTAAATTCGTACAGGGGAGCATACATCGAGAGGCTTATTCCACCAGACAACATACGTCACAAAGTTCAACGCACAGAATGCGGATGTAGTAACCTCGAGCTCTGTCACAGGAAGGCCCTCGATTGCCCGGGAGATACACTGGAGAATGAACCATGTTGTTTGGAGTATCGCAAGAGTTTTCGAGAGTGCGTCCCCTTTGCTTCTGGCAGTGATGTCCTCCTCTAGTATGCGCCTTTTGGTCTTCTTAAGAATAGTGTGGACTTCATCAAAAATGACTGTGTGGTCTGGTTGGCCGTCCTTATCACACTTCATAAAACCACCCATGACGACGAAGAACCCATGCGTCTTTGTCCATCCATACTCTAAAATATACGGTTGTCAATCAAGCCACTCTTCGATTATACAACAAGCCTTACTCTCGTTCTCCTTCGCAATCTTGGATGCAAGAATTCGCTGTCGCATCGCCCATCCAACAATAAACTCGGGTACAAGCAACATTGCTATCATCATCCACACACGACGTGTAACTCTCATGCCCCACGTATCTTCAGGTGCTGGTATGTTGGGATGTACAGAGAGCCAGACACAAGCGAACAAGGTAAAAACACTGCTCCAAATTATGTTCCAAATTGTTCGGCAACTATGCAAATCGTTACAAGTGGATGGTTCGAAGATGAGGATAGAAGTGTTGTTGGACGATGTCTCGACTGTAGGGATTATCATGGTGCGTTGTCAAGTTCGGTTCCCATACTCTCGTGTTTACAATCTACCTCACAGGTTTGCTTGACGTCGTCCTAATCCAGAAAAATTTGAGCGTCTAGATAATGTCTCAACAGACCGCCTCGGACCGGCATTTTACCATCATCCATGACGCCCTCCTTCATCGATGCTTCATCGACAGCAGGACACCTGTCCCGAAGTACAACAGACGTGAGCACTTGTCCTAACGAACACACATACCTCTCCAGGATTGGCACCCGAGGGTGGTAAATCATGGGAGATGGCGGCCTGATAAAGAGGACGAAGTGGTCATCGGCAACGGGGATGTTTGCTTCATCTCTCGCAACAAATCCCATGCCGAGATGAGTTGCGGAATGTTTCAATAGCATGACGGCCGGATAGGAGCTCCATTCATCTAAAGATACGAGAATGGAGCCAGGTCATTCTTGTGAATAAAAAGTCGAATGGGATTCGAATACGCGCCTGTCCCTTCCTACTTCGGTCCTCCACCACGCCGCTAACCCATTTCCTTTCGAGCGGGAGGAATCATAATATTCACAATATATATCACTCGTATAGTTGGTACGCCAAGTGACCATGGCATTTACACCACCCACTGGACGCTTCAAAAGCACTCAAACTGGACCACCACCTCAAGAAAAAAACAATATGCCAAGACTACCAATTTCTCGACCTTCACACAGATCAGCACATCTCACGTACGTACCTCCCGTTCCTATGGCTGTCAGTCGTGTGTGGCTCCACGGTCTCACACGTTGCTATATAACCCGTCTAATGCGTGCTACCAGTCCATCATGCCAATGGCACACCTTACTCTGTACCAACGTCACGTCTTCGTCACAGCATGCGCCCCGCCTCCTCCACGCGCTCCTGCTCACGCCCCGCTCGGCCGCCAAAGGTATGACATAGAGCTCCCGTAAATCCTGCCTGTCGATGGAGGCGAAGTCGAGGTCGAGGAAAGCATGATGTGGTCCGCGCTGCGTTACGAGAAACCTGACGAGGTGGGGGTTAACGAGTATGTTCACAGACTAGCTAATTTTGTGAGTATATTGGAGCTGAACGTGCATCTACAGAATGCAAATCCAGATTCAGCTTCATCCACTCATACTATCGCTACAGGCGGCATACACACGCGAACCCTCCCCATCCATGAAAGAAACGCAAGCGCGTGGCAACGTAGATGGTTGACTGGCTTGAGGGTTACACGAACAAGCTCTCGATGTGACAGCTCATCGGGCGGGTCGACGCGGACAGTAACAGGGACACGCCAGCGACGACTGTGACTGGATGCAGGCCATCTGGGAGGAAGTCGTCGAGTGGCAGTACGTGCCCATCCCCACGTGCGCGTCCACTTGTTGTTACTAGTTGTTTTGCTAGTTTCGGTCAGCTCTACACTGCCCGAGGTACGCGCTGCCTCAGGTGCAAGAACTCGGATCGCGATTGTGGCCGTTGTCGTTTATGCTTACGCCCGATGTGGACGCACGGAGGACGGGTGCTGCGAATAATCGGGTGCTGAATCAGGAGGTGAGTGTGTCGCGGGTGTTCAAGGCGAAGGGAGACGAAGCTGGGTTGTGGAAGAAGGGTGACGGTGCGTGAAGGGGAGGGGAGCCACGGTGTGGAGAAGCAACGGACGCTTGTCGCTGTTACACCAGTGAAGAGCCGGTTCCGAGTGTAAGTCTCCCACAGTATGCCCCTATGACCTCAGGCTCTCGCGATCGCACGATCCACAAATGTGTAGTAATCTTTCAGTCATAAGCAGCTATCCGCACCCGTCCCGTCCCCGAGATACATGTACGACCCTAGGGCATACTTGCCCCGCGGGCCATCGAGGGAGGGCAGCGCATCTGCCACAGCAAGCACTGGATCGGGCGGGGTAAGTGTCGTGGGGAAAGGAAAGGGCACGACGACGTACATGTGCGAGCTAGACGGATGCAGGAAGTGCTTCGTCCGCGGGGAGCACTCGAAGCGCCATGTGCGGAGCATACATACTCACGAGAATCGTGAGTGACCAGAACGACCCGGCGGTAAGGACGTGGCCTGACCATCGTTCTGGGCTTGACAGCGCGCCTTGGCCGATGAAGAGTGCGACAAGACATTCAGTAGGAGGGACAACCTCAGACAACACATTCGCGTACATTCGTAAGGGAGTAGTCGTAAATTGATGGGAGAAACGTTGGTGGACGGCACAACGGCCCACTCTAAGGCGGCTCTAGAATCCAGCCACAACTCAAGCTTCATCGTGCGCCAGAAGCGATGTTGAGGTTCTCGCTCGAGTGTGGTAAGGACGCTGGGAGAAGGTGCTGTCATCTGCGCTTGCCACACTGGGGACGATGCCAAACTCGCAAATCTTCGGTCTGTCCCACCTTCTCTTTGTCTGTGCGTAGCGCTATTCACGTCCTTGTTAGTGTAATAAACGTATTTCAGACAGTCAAATCCAATAGCCCTTGTCGCATATACAGGTACCCATCACCCTTGGAGTTCACTGGAAATGGACCTCGCGAGTCGCGTGCAGAAGCTTTCAATAGAAATCTACGCCTCAGGAACCCATTATTTGATAATACCAAGCTGCCAGATGCCCAGATGCTCGAGTGTGATAGCTATAGATGTGTAGTTACCAGCCGCTAAGACGGACAGCACCCCCGAATCCCATATAACGAACTTGGGCTCGATCTACAAGCAGGCCGTATACTCCGTCATGCCATCGCCGTGTTCAAGGAAGCTAGATCATCAACTCTTGCGAAAAAACGTCGAATGGGAATCGAATATGCATCCGTCTCCACAAGCGACTGGATGACAATGTTCTGTGCTGGGCTATGAGGGGTGGATGGTGACATGTATGTTGTCTTGATTCAACATCAGAATGCAGCCATACTTAATTATCGTGGTAGGGCATTTGCACATGAATAGGCTAAAGTTCTCCGAGTCATAGGTACAGATGTAAGAATATATCATTCAACCTACAGCATCGCAATGATAGTGGTGATAAACACTGGTCGCCACGGGGGATATTGGCCGGTTATTGACATGGTTGGATGGGAGGAACTAAATGTGGGGTAAAAATCGAATCCAGTTCACTGAGTTGAATGCTCTGGGAGGGAGGGACCTCAGAGACATGAGGGGAAGGACGAGCAGCGTAAGTCGGGCAAGGATATATAGAACACCCGCAGGAATGAGAATGAAGTATTCGAGAAATTTCCGAATGGATGCGTTGACCTGATACCCGACCCAACCTATCACAGTCATCAAAACCGGTACAGCTGTAACGGAGATAGCAGCGACCCGCCAGAGGAGTTGTTCGGTATGAGTTGGAAACTGATAATTCCAAGCAGTGCAGTGGATCGCACCGAAAACCGTTCCAACTGCTGCACTTGTAAGCAGATTCAACTCGGACTCATACTCTGAACCAAATGTTCCTACTCGTCTTGGATTTGACTTGTAGCTTTCGCCGTTTAGAATAATCCTGATCAGGTGAATTGGAAAGAATAAAGCAGTAATGAATACTCCATGTCTCTCCGCCAGTCCTGCAAATGGGCGATAAATTTCCTTTGGGATATCGACCAGTCCTCGAACGAATGCCTTCCATGTCGTGTCTTTCCATCCCCTTTTCTCTTTCACCGCCTCCGCCTCTTCCTCCGCATCCTCTGTCATTTCCCCGTCGACATAAACTCGTACAGGGGAACTCACGTTGAGAGGCTTATTCCACCAGAGAACATATGTCGCAACGTTCAACGCACAGAATGCGGATGTAGCAATCTCGAGCTCTGTCACAGGAAGATCCTCGACTGCCCGAGAGACACACTGGAGAATGAACCATGTCGTTTGGAGTATTGCGAAAGATTTCGAGAGTGTGTCCCCTTTGCTTTTGTCATTTATTTGCTCTTCTAGTATGCACCTTTTAGTCTTCTTAGGGATAATATCGACCCCATCAATGGTGACTGTGCGGGTTGGGCCATCCTTATCACACCATATGAAACCGCCCATGACGACGAAGAACCCATGCGTCTTTGTCCATCCATACTCTAAAATATACGGTTGTCAATCAAGCCACTCTTCGATTATACAACAAGCCTTACTCTCGTTATCCTTCGCAATTTTGGATGCAAGAACCCGTTGTCGCATCGCCCATCCAACAAGAAACTCTGGTACAAGCAACACTGCTACCATTGTCCACACACGACGTGTAACTCTCCTGCCCCACGTATCTTCAGGTGCTGGTATATTAGGATGAATTGATAACCAGATGCAAGCGAACAGGGTAAAAAGGCTGCTCCAAATAATGTTCCAGATCGTTCGGCAACTATGTAAATCATTACAAGTTGATGTTTCGAAGACGAGGATAGCAGCATTGTTGGACGATATGCCGGTGTCGACTGTGGGACTAATCATTGTGCGTTGTCAAGTTCAGTTCCTAATCCAGAAGAGTTTAAGCGCCTAAAATACGATGCCTAAAACGGGCCTCCGTGACCTTTTCCTTCACCAACAGGCGCCAGGACACCCTCCCCGAGGTAGTCTTTCCCAGGATTGACATGCTGCTGAGCGAGTAAAGGCTTGCGCAGACAGAGACGAATAAGACCAGCCGGCCAAGTGAGAGTGAGAGATACATACCAGAGTGAAACTAGGTCATCAACTCTTGCGAAAAAAAGTCAAATGCGATTCGAATATGCACCCGTCGCTCTCTACTTCAGCCTTCCTCCACTCCGGCCACCAGACCCGCGCTGCGCCACGCCTTCTTCCACCAAACCCTCATACCTCAGTCGTGTCCCATCTCCCTTCCGCAATGCTCTCGACCTGATTTTCGTAGCAACACCCTCCTAACGTTCCTTAGCATAGTTACGCCGTGTAGAACGATATATGGAATGGCATACCTCCCACTCGGATCGCTTATCCAGGACAAAGACAATCAGATAGTAAATTTGGACGAGGCATGGATGGCGTTGTAACGAATATGGTCCCTGGCTTTTTGGAATCGACGTGTCTAGTAGAGAGAGGCGGATGTCCGTGAATATTTCAGTACAGAAAGGTATGAGTATCTTACTGATTGAAAAACTCGTGAAGACATACTTCAGGCCGACATTAATATTGGCAAGGAAAGAAGTTGTGACGAGCACTAGCGATTGACCCGGTATTGTTCCGTCTAATGAGTGCCATCCGAACAAAGATCGAATACAACCTCATCCCCATCCTACACGGCACAAGATGTCTTGGACGTCAAGTCAGACTTCATAAAACCACCCATGACAACAAAGAACCCATGTGTCTTTGTCCATCTATACTCTAGAAATAAACTGTTGTCAATCAAGCCGCTCCTCAACCACATGACAAGCCTCACTTTCGTTATCCTTTGCAATCTTGGATGCAGCAATCCATTGTCGCATCGTCCATCCAACAAGCTCGGTACAAGCAACACTGCTATCATTGCCCACGCACGATGTGTAACTCTCATGCCCCATGTATCTTCAGGTGCTGGTATGCTGGGATGTACGAACAGCCAGACGCAAGCGAACAAGGTAAAAAGACTACTCCAAATAATGTTCCAGATCGTTCGGCAACTATGTAAGTCATTACAATTGGATGGTTCGAAGATGAGGATAGAAGTGTTGTTGGACGATGTCTCGACTGTAGGGATTATTACGGTGCGTTGTCAAGTTCGGTTCCTATACCCTCGTGTTTACAACCCAACTCACGCGAGGCTTGCTTGACGTTGTCCTAATCCAGAAGAGTTTGAGCGTCTAGACAATATCTCAAACGAACCGGGCCGGGATTTTACTGTCATCCATGACCTTTCCAGCCCACGTCCCTTCATCGGCAGACGCCAGGACACCTGTCCCGAAGTAGACTTTCCTCATGTACTGGAAATCAGGATACAACAGACGCGAGCACTTGTCCAGACCCGATTTAGAACCTGACACGGCCTAATGAACGCACATGTCTTTCCAGGATTGGCACCTGAGGATAGTAAATCGTGGGGAGATGGCAGCCTGATAAAGACGACGAAGTGGCCATCGGCAACGGGGATATTTACTTCATCTCTCGCAACGAATGCCAGTCCGAGAAGAGTTGTGGAACGTTTCGATAGCATGGCGTCCGGATAGGAGCTCCATTCATCTAGAGATACTAGAATGAAACCAGGTCGTCAATTCTTGTGAATAAAAACTCGAGTGGGATTCGAATACGCGCCTCCCTACTTCAGCCCGCCAGACCCGCGCTCTCATCCCAATCCCATCTCCCTTCCGCAACGCACTTGACCCGATTTTCTGAAATGCTCTGAGCTGACTACGTCTGCACCCTCGTCTGCATTTCATTTCGAGTGGGGGGGCCGAGTGGTCGCTAGAGATCGGAGATCGTGTGTTAGTACACCGCCATTATTAGAATTTTCGCTACTCTCGCCAACCACATTGAAAGCGCATATGACGCACTCCAATGCATCTTCGAGCGAGCGGATTATTTCCTGCTGAGTCTTGGAACCCCTGTAATGTTCTCCATTGTTTTTCAGATCGTTGAAGTTGAATTTATGATCTGAATATTTTGTATTTCATCGTGAGCTCACAACCGTTTCACATTATAACTAACAAACAACCATTTTGTCCTCTTCTTAGTGCTTCAAATACGTGCAAGGACTCTTCTACTTTCTCACATTTGCTCAGTCCACGCACAGTGCGCCAGCGCATAGCCATCGCATTCATCCTCTGTCCCATCGGTGCACACCCACTAGACTTTACCACCACCTATCGTTCCTGGGTCATTCACATGCCTATCCTGTTCACCTATACACGTGCTGATACAACGACAAGGCCCAGATGAATATGACTTCAACTGCCACCTCAGCAACTTGAGCTACACAAAGGTGCTCGATGCCGCAGCACGGTTCAAACTCGCGACCGCTTCGTTCCCGTTATTCTTCCATGCGCGCTTCGTAATGCTGTCCCGCCCAGGCTCAGACGCGCACGCACGAGCACAGAGAATTACGGTGCGACGGTGTGTTCCATCTTGTAGTGCTGCTTCAAGCACTGGACAGCACCCCCAAATCCCAGATAATGAACTTGGCCTTAATCTACAAGCAGGCCATATACTCCGTCGTGCCGAAGACTCTGAACCAGTACACTACCGTGATCTACACATAAACTCACGGGCTCCCACAGGCCGAGGCGGGCCAAGTAGTGACTTTCACCGACCACAGCCATGACTTTGACGATCGACCGCACGCAGAGATCAGCCCACCCAATCCACTGTTCTCTGAATTCACTGCGCGATCGTGGGTATCTTGCACACGAGCGGGGCTGGCGAGTGCATCGAACGCGCACTCGGTTATGCGGGAACGAGGCCAAAAGGCGCGATTTTCACAGGTGCTGATTTCGCTCTTTGATCTGAGGGAGGATTTGGTGGCGACGATTAGATTCGCGAGCGTAGGTTGTTCAAATGTTATGTTAGTACTGATGGTAACATGATAGCGAGAATGCGCCATGACACGCATGGCCCCTGTTTTCGTCGAATGGTGTCCCTGAGTTTCTTGTTGGATGGGCAATGTGGCAGCAGGTTCTTGCGTCCAATATTGCGAAGGAGAACGAGAGTGAGGCTTGTCATGTGCTTGAGGAGCGGTTGATTGACAACAGTTTAATTCTAGAACATAGATGGACAAAGACGCATAGGTTCTTTGTTGTCATAGGCGATTTCGTGGAGTGTAATAAGGATGGCCCAATACGCACAGTCCGATTTGATAACGTCGACACTATCCGCAAGAAGACTAAAAGGGGCATACTAGTAGGGCATCACAGCCAGGAGCAATGGGAGAAACGCAGCCCACTCTATGGCGGCTCTAGAATCGAGTCGCAACTCAAGCTTCATCGTATCCTGGAAGCGATGTTAATTTTATTGTTCGAGTGTGGAAAGAACGCTGGGAGAGGGTACGCTGCCTGTGCCATCTGCGCTTGCCACACTAGGTACGATGTGAAATTTGCAAATCCCCAGCCTCTAGGAACGGATTGGCTATCTCACGTCTGTGCGTAGCGTTAAGCAAGCCCCCTTTATTATGACCAACGCGTATTTCAGATATTCAAAGCCAATAGCCCTCGTCACACACACGAGTACCCATCACCTTCGGAGTTCGCCACTCCCACTTGCAATGGACCTCACGAGTACATGCAGAAGCTTTCAATAGCAATGTACGCTTCGGGAACCCATTTTTTGTTAATACCAAGCTGATGAATGCCCAGGTGCTCAAGCGTGATGGTTATAGGTGTGTAGTCAATGAGTATTACGATATACAACATCCGCGAGTCATATGGTGCACTTCAGGTCGATCTACAAGGTGTCCATATACTCCGTCGTGCGATTGCCGTGTTCAAGGTAGCCAACAACAGTAGTGATGAAATAATACTTTCTAACTACTCCTCCAAATATCGATCATCTGTAGTACATCTCTTCATTAACAACATCCGACATTACGCTGACCTCCCTATCAAAGATATCGAGGACGTAATGAAAATCATCGACGATCCGTCTAATGGACCTGCGCTGGATCCCTACTCTCATGATGGTTTTGATAAATTTAGGTGGAGCTTGAAGGAAACAACGGTGAGTTCATCCTTTCAGCTCGCAGATAACTGACCAACAATTGAAAGACTCCAAAGTCATTGAATCTTGCGGGCCAAGACAGACGAAATAATCACCGTAACGCTCACTAACCATAGCCACGACTTTGACGAACCATCCACCCCAGACCCTTCTCAAAAGCTACGCTCAAACACAACAGGAATTGACTTGCCAAACCCATTATTCATTTGAATTCACTGTGCGATTGCGGGTATTTTGCACATGTGGTGCTGGCGAGTGCATTGAACGGGCGCTCGATAATACGGAGGAGAGGCCAAAGGGTGTATTTATCACAAGTGCTAATTTCACTTATCTTGTTCTGAAGGAGGATTTGGTGGGAGAATGAGCCGGGTAGCTGTACGATAGAGCACAAGTTTTACGCTCAGACCGAATACGTTATCGATAATGTCTTGGACAGAAGAGGCATTCCTCCTTTAGCTGTGTCAGGAATTAGAAACACAAAGTGATACAACTATGGCGCAGTATTGCTACACCACGCCAGGAACACATGACCAATAGCACCTAATCCCAGCCGAAGGATTCATCCTCTAACTGGGCGTCATCGTCATCTACCATTCTGACAGTCAGCAAGTAGGTGGAGACGGAGTGAGAGAATCTGACCTAGGAGATCACATTGGGTTGTATCCGCGGCGCGAAGGAGGATGTCGCGCAAAGTCATACTCGGAGCTTCTTGGTAATACACATTATTCTTCTCCGCAACTTCTTGATCCTCGTCGCTGGCGGTCGTATCATACAAGAAATCCGAAGAAGAGGATGCCATCAAGGAGGGAAGCGAATGAGAAGGCTCTAAAATCGGGATGGATGGTTGACGCTGTTTCATTTGGCTTGTGTGGATATTCAAACGTGTGCCTCTAGTCTTGGGTTTGGGCGTAAGGACATCATCCAGATCATCTGCCTGAAATTGCATGTCGTCGTCCCTTACAGCATCAACAATCTAGTTATATTAGATTGATATATCTTTGAAACACAACATTCAAACATGAAACCCACCCGGTATACCTCATCCAACAGTCTATTGCCTCCATATAAAGAGGGTCTGCGTATGTGGGCTAATGAATGCCGTATTGACTTTCTCCGAGATTTTTCGTCAGTGTTGGCAGATTTTGGAACGTGTGTTGGTTTTATGGTGACAGGTAGGATAGATGTCGGTGTCCTTGACTTTAACACGTTACTTGAAGCTTTTCGAGTGAAATCTGTAGATTTGCTGGATGGCTGTAATAGTGGCTTGGAGGTCACTCGGGCAGGTACGATTGGCGGGGGAGGGGAGATGAGGAGCCGAGGTTGGGGTATAGAAGGGTACCCGGGCAACACCGAACCACGAATGTAGTTAATTCTGGATTCAAGCGTTTCATCCGAGGCGGGTGTTTGCAGTGAGAGAGAAACAAGGAGGCCAGGCGTTGCGTGGGTCTGTAATTCATATTCATACCCAAGGTCAGGATATGTATTATCAAGATTGCATACGAGAACTTTGAATGAACCTTGAAGTCGACGCCTAACCCTTCTTCGTCTTGTTTAGAAAGATTTAGATCCAATTCCACCCTATGTAAACCGGTCCTAGCCTCTGTTAAATGTGCATCCAGCTCCTGGCCCACCCTCCTCGCTTTAGCAAGCGCATCCTTCAGAGCGTGGTGCATCTTGTTCTCAGCATCCAGACGATCGGACAATATAATGGTTGCGTGGGTTGTTAGTCCTTGGGCAGTAGTTGAAGACATGGTTCCTGGTTCGACTGCACAAAGCGCGGTACTGGAGGCTGGCTTACTGGAGAATTTCATTTTTCTGGACGAGAATACGGGTGCACGGAGTTTCCGAATGTTGGTGGGATGATAAGCTGCAGCTATCGGAAGAGGCGAAGGAACAGCTGAATTCTATGACACGTGATGGCTCAGTCTTCAATGTGGACGGCACATTTGTCAGATCCTTAACTTGAGAATCAGCATCTCTGCTCCTGGAAATATGTTCGCTTCCGTTTTGGCTCAGTGACGAGGTGGAGGACAAAACAGTTGAAGCCTTTAGACCTCCAAGTTCCTTCAGAAAGCAAAGGGCAACATGGCCTTCGTGGCCGGACCAGTGATCACGCAGAGTATCGCGGAATTTGGAATCTGAGAGTGCAAGAAGTCGCTCGGTTGACAATACCCCGAATGTCGATGTCGTTTGTTCGTTTTTTCCCGCTAGACGGTCCTGCACATTGAGTGGCGTGAGTTCCGAGCTCCTGCCCGCGATCATAGAGACACGCGTACTCGTAAGGTATACAAGTCATTTTGACGGTATATGAGAAGGGAGGCGGATCGTTTCCAGTTATTTTTTGCAGACTGGGCGATTGTGAGGAGATTGGCGTAATCTTTGGGGAGAGTGGCCAAAGTAGTCTGTTTATGTGAATCTGTCAGATTTGCATGTAATTAGTGTGAGATAAGCATCTTACGCCAATATTATGAAGTAATATTGGACCTGGTACGCCTTTAAGAAGTGCATGGGTCGAAAGAGATAGAAGGAGGCGTTCAAAACTGGGTGAATGTAAATTGTGTAAGATGATACTCAATAAATGTAAAATAAATATGATTGACCGTTCTCCGGAACACTCTTCTAGAAGAGATTTACGCACAACAACATCCTTCCACCACCATGCTGCATGTTTTTCCACGTCGTTTCTGCCCTTGGCGCTGTCTGTTGAGAGTGTTTGCAAGGAACGATACCTTAATGTCTCTAGATACTTTGTAAGCGAGGTGCGGAAACTGATGGTGTCGGACGGCCGGAGACAAGGGTACGTCGGCAACAACTGATATCTCTGAGTTAACACATACACAGGCGTCTGAGCGTGACTTGGTTATTAACTCACGGCTACATTACTTTTTTTGCCCTCAAGTTTTCCCACAAGGAAATAACAGACATCTTCCATTGATTTGATGCGATCGCGCAGCCCACGGACGCGTGGATTGAAGATATTGTGGTCATACTCTGGATTATTCGCAAGTGGGTAATCCAAAATGTGCAAATGAAGGAGGAGGAGCAATGGCACAGGTAACGAAAGGACAAATGGCTGAGAAGAGGACATTCAAATATTGGAGTGCAATGAGTTCGGAGGAGAAATCGATTTAGCTAATTGAATGGTTTTGGACAACAACCATCAACACACAATTTCCGACGTGCACGTGTCAGTACCAGACAGTGCCAGACATAAAACGCGCGTATGTACAAACCATGACTGCGATATGATGCATTACACTTTCACATTTCTGAAGCTCATCACACAATTCATGTGCTCGTTTCATGCATTTGGGGGATATAATTTAAATGATCGTGTCGAAATACGAATACTACCGAATAAATACAAATGTCCAAGGTAATATAAGTGCCACGGTTTAAGAAAAATTTACATGTCTAGTAATGCCATAAACCCAAGACCCAAATAGTAGTCATCAATCTCGATATTCCTCAGCATCGGCGGAACCATATGGTGTTGAATATGGCTCCTTTCGTGAATAAGGCAGAATGTCCGGAACTGATCTGGTGCTGATATCAGGGACTGCCTTGTAACCCTTCCTCTTCCGGAACAGCATGAAGACAGCTAGGCCAATCAGCCCGAGGAGGAGGACAACGAGGAGCCCAATGATGATGTACGTGTTACGCGTCAGGCCGCCGTTGTTGTTCTCGGAAGAGCCGCTGACAGCTGCGTTGTCCACTGCACCGTGTACTGTTGAAGCGTACGACGATGAACCATTTGATGAACCATATGAGGAAGAGCCATATGAGGAAGAACCATATGTAGAACCATAGCCTGTACTGGTAGCCATTGGTGCTGATGAAGAGGCAGACGCAGTTCCATTGATTTTCTCCGCGAGCATTTGGAAGTTGTAGAACGTGTTGGAACCACTTGAAGCGGGGTTAATGGCCATCACCATTCCTTGACCACAGTGTCCAACTTGGCGACAGTATGCCCAGACAGGGTTTGTCTGCAGAATTCGTATCAGATGCCGTAACGAGGTACAGAACGACAACATACATCATTGACTGTAATAGTGAACAGGTGTGGGGTGGTGTCATTCGGTGCAACAGGCATGCTATGAACAAATCTTAGTATCTGCACTGGGAAAGACAAATATCCAACTTACAAGCCCGAGTCGAACCCTGGTGAATGGTCAGGAGAAGTGTCGGCCTTGGGTTGGCAAGGCTCGGCAAAGTTGGACTGAGTGACGGTGTGGTTCTTAGGGAAGAATGAATATGTCACTGTGTCACCGACGGCAGCATTGATGTATTCCGGATCGAATCGCAACTTGCCATCCTTGCCAACGGTGACCATATGGTTAGTAGGTGTCGAGGTTGCGCTCGCTGCAGTACTCGTTGACGTTGTGGTGGTCGACGTCCCATTGATTTTCTCCGCGAGCATTTGGAAGTTAGCGAACGTGTTGGAACCACTTGAAGCGGGGTTAATGGCCATCACCATTCCTTGACCACAGTGTCCAACTTGGCGACAGTATGCCCAAACAGGGTTTGTCTACAAAATTCGTATCAGATGCCGTAACGAGGTACAGAACGACAACATACATCATTGACTGTAATAGTGAACAGGTGTGGGGTGGTGTCATTCGGTGCAACAGGCATGCTGTAGACAATTCTTAGTATCTGCATCTAGAAAAAGGCGAATATCCAACTTACAAGCCCGAGTCGAACCCTGGCGAGTGGTAGGGAGAAGTGTCGGCTTTAGGTTGGCAAGGCTCGGCAAAGTTGGACTGAGTGACGGTGTGGTTCTTGGGGAAGAATGAATATGTCACTGTGTCACCGACGGCAGCATTGATGTACTCCGGATCGAATCGCAACTTGCCATCCTTGCCAACGGTGACCATATGGTTAGTAGGTGTCGAGGTTGAGCCCGCTGCAGTGCTCGTTGAGGTTGCCGTTGCCATAGTAGTTGTCGACGTCCCGTTGATCTTCTCCGCGAGCATTTGGAAGTTGTAGAACGTGTTGGAACCACTTGAAGCGGGGTTAATGGCCATCACCATTCCTTGACCACAGTGTCCAACTTGGCGACAGTATGCCCAGACAGGGTTTGTCTACAGAATTTGCATTAGATGCCGTCACGAGATAGAGAGCGATAACATACATCGTTAATTGTAATAGTGAACAGGTGTGGGGTGGTGTCATTCGGTGCAACAGGCATGCTATGGACAAATCTTAGTATTTGCGCTGGAAAAGGCGAATATCCAACTTACAAGCCCGAGTCGAAGCCTGGTGAATGGTAGGGAGAAGTGTCGGCCTTGGGTTGGCAAGGCTCGGCAAAGTTGGACTGAGTGACGGTGTGGTTCTTGGGGAAGAATGAATATGTCACTGTATCGCCGACGGCAGCATTGATGTACTCCGGATCGAATCGCAACTTGCCATCCTTGCCAACGGTGACCATATGGTTAGTAGGTGTCGAGGTTGAGCTCGCTGCAGTACTCGTTGACGTTGCGGTGGTGGTAGTTAATGTCCCGTTGATAGCAATAGCCAATGCCTTCTCGGCAGAGAACGAATGGGGGCTCGGATCTGGTGGTGGATTGATGGCAAAGATCATACCTGCGAAGGCCATCAAGAAAACAAACGATCCACCAGATCTTCCAACGCACCTTTTCCGCAATGCCCAGTCTGTTCACAGTGGAACCAGACGGGATTCGTGTCATTAACAAGAACAGGAAAGTTGGGGAGACCCGTGACTTCGGCTGGTACGGGTACGCTGTGTACGACGTAAGTCCACGCAAATTACACAAAGCCAAACACGCAACGCACAACCCCGAGTTAATACCTCCATACAAAGGAACACAGGGCGACTCGAAAGCATTTTGCGTGACAGTGTGGTTTTTGGGGTGCCTAAAGTGCGCAAATCAGCCGCCGGAGCAACGCAAAGTCAAGGTCACCTACATTACAAAGTTGATAATATCGCCTGGGCTTGCATTGACATATTCCGGAGTATAGACGAGGCCATCCCGGCCAACAGCTACGTCGAAAACTTGAAAGGCCATCGCAGCAGGCAGGGCGAGCAAACTCAGCCCTAGAGAAATGAGAACCATTATGAAGGGGATATGTAAAATCGGTGAATAGAAACGTAAGGAAAAATGGCTTGTCATGCATCTTCCCACCACTTTATATCAGTCACGGCGTCTGTATCGCTGCGGGCTTCGCGGCCTACGTCAATTTGGTGCGCCGCGTCGTGAGACCCTGAAATGCTATGCTGGGAAAAATGGCTCAAAGGTATGCCCAAAAATAACGGGGTGCGGCCTCGTCGGCCCCATGAGGCACTGTTATGGGGTTAAGCAGCAGGATTTTCCGATTATGTTCTTGTATCCGGACAAAACTTGCTCAAGGATGGAATCGCCATCCCGAATGTGGCCGGTTGTCAAGGGGTATCCATCGACTCTCGAAACTGAGGTGCAGGATTTACAAGCGACCACATCGGGCAAGTGCTCGCCACCGAGTGTTCTCAGGCTGCCCTTTTACTTGGCCTACGAATGAATGACTTCAGTTGAGACAGAATATCTCTCAGAGCATATCCAGCGATTGACGCTGTAACATGAATCTGTTATTAAATTCGCTGGTACATGGATACAGTGTGCCAGCGTGGTGTTCCGTGCACTGCATCACAGCCTGCAGTCCGACGAGTCCTTTCCGTCCCTCGGCAACGTGGGCTCAACAGTCTGGACTGAGGCCACGCGCCAGTCCCCGAGGACTCCCCGAGAACTAGTGTTCCAGACGAGAAGGCTAAATCATGATTAACGCATGTCATTACCCAGAGTGCAAGCGACCCCGACATACCAACCTGGTAACCAGAACCATAGAAAAAAACGACAAGGCTGAGCAACACAGAAAACAAATAGTACAACGAATAATATGGTACAGCGAAAAGAATCCAACTAGATACTATAAGGCGGCAGGTAATAAAGACATATATAGTCCGATGCCAGTGGGCTAGCCCTTTTGGAACCAGCCCTACGCCTGATGATATGGTACGCGACACTGTGGAGGAGATCCGATCCTAAAGGGGAGGACAGAACGGTTGGAATAGTAAAATACGCGGAAAAGAACCCATGGGGAGGCAAATAAACGAAGCAAGCAGGACGCACCGCGTCGGCATCACTCGCGAACGGTCGAGTCGACGATAGGCCACACGCTCTCTCTGCTCCTCTCCTTCTCGCCCCCAGCAAACCCGTTCCCACTGCGCACAGCGCCAGCGCCCGTCTGTGTCTGCACCTGCGTCTGTGGCTGCCCACCCCTCAGCTCCTCAATCCCCCGCTTAACCCCAGCCATCATCCGCTCCGTCTTCTCCACCATCTCCTGGAACCGGCTCCGTTGCTCGCGCAGTTCATTATAATGGTGCTCCAGCTCGCTCACACTCGGCACCCCCGGCAAGCCCAGCAGACCCGGCGTCACCATCCCTCCAGACTCCGGTGGTGGTGGCGGCGGCGGCGGCGAGTACGAATGGAGCCCCGAAAGCGACGTTTGCGACCCCATCCCCGCGTAATACTGATGCGAATGGCCTATACTGTGGCCATGTGGCGGCGGCAGGACGTACCCCGTGCCAGCACCGACACCCGCCGGCCCCAGGGGCGAGTGCGTGCGACTTGGCGCAGAGGAGCCAGAGCGCATGTAGCTGGACGGCGTCCCGCCAAAGTGACCCGGGTTGTACCCGTACGAGCGGCCCGCCGCGGGCCCCATGTCGCCTGTGCCGAGGGCCGCGTTTAAGGGAGGCAGGTCGAACCCACCGTGGGGCGAGCCGAAACCGCGCTGGACGTGCGCGTAGCGGTCTAGTCCGTCCTGGCTTTGCAGAGCGCGGGGCGAGCGTTGTTGGTGGTCCATGGGAACCGCGCTGGAGGTGGCAGCGTCCCCGAGGTGGAGGACTCTCGGTCGGTTGTCGCCCATGCCGTCGCCCCACGTCCCAGATCCGTTTGAGTCTCTGGATTGTTTCCGGGGGGACTTCCTCGTGGATGCCTCCGTTTCTTCTTCATCCGCACCCTCCATCCGTACGTCCTCCTCATCCATATCCTTCCTCGTTTTGTCTTTGCCGCCCTTCCTCGCTCGCTTCTTTTTCGGTTGCTCCGACTCCCCATCGCTCTCTTCACCCACGGCGGTTCCACCAACGCCCTGTCGTCCGACGGCCACTAGCATCTCTGCCGCGGCCTGGTCGGACATCCTCCCACCAGGCGCAGCGGGGACTCGTTTTCTGCGTTTTATGACCGTCTTCTTCATCGAATTCGGTCGGTGGGTGCCATGGAGCTTAAAGTAGAGGCCTAGTGTGTTGATGGGCAGATCAGCAAATCGTCAGCACGAGAGGCGATCAGAAAACGGGTCTGATCTGATTAGATATGGCAAAGCGAAAAGAGGACATGACACGTGGCAAGGAACGGGCACGTACCACAAGCATTGCAGATATTGTTCCCTACATCGTCTCTCCTCCACAACGGTGTGGTACTTGTGCCACAATTCGCACAGCTCAACGCACCCACAGCTGCCCTGACCTTCGAACGCCCACTTGAAACTCCGGGGCTATCCACCTCGGCATTGGGCGAGGACGCTTCTGCAGCTGGGGACTGGGACTGATTTGCAGGGACTTCAGGCTGGAGAGGAATTTGTGTTGGGGGAGGCGGTGGTGCTACTTGATTCTGGGTCGGGTTTCTTGGAGAAGACAAGTCGTTCTCCATCTCGAGGCGGGCTGAGACTGCGTTAATATAAGTTGGACAGCCGGAGCAAGCTGATGTACCACCGGTGCCATCGCAGCGGCCGTCGCCGGGACAAGTTCCCCCCGCTGACGTTGTGTGGGGCTGGCCTTTTGGGGGCGCTGGTTTATGATTGTGTGGATCTGATTGCGGGGCCGCTGATGATGTTGTGGGCAGGTGCGGCGAAGCAGGCGCAGCAGCGGGGGCAATCGTTGTTGGTGGGGAGTTAGACATCTGACGAACCGGATTAGGTCCGTTTGGGATGGGAAGGGAGAGTGAAGGGTGGTTTAGAGGAGGGGGGGTTCTTGTGAGAGAAGAAGGCCGTGGGATGCGTCTGGATTTGAGATAAAGACCTGTGTAAGAAAGGCAGGATGCATGCACGCGTGGGTCAGCTATCCCGTTGTATCCAATCCCGTCTCGTCTCAGAGTGGGAGTATGCATGCGTATCCGGGAACGAGATGACGCGCGACAAACACGAGCTCATGGATGTGATGTGATTATGATGGCAGAGGACCACCAGTGAAACAACACCAGGTATTACGCGTAAACACGTGTAACACGACCAGAAGGATCGATATGATGGTAAAGTGAAAGGAAGTAGTACTCACTACAGGCATTGCAAATAGAATTACCATCTGGATCCCTTCTCCGAAGAGGAGTGTCCTGGGTACCACAGTTGGCACAGGGCAAACGGGCAGTGGGCATACCGTTTGTGGATGATAAAGTGATATCGTCAGTCGGAAATCGGTTCTTGGCAGATTGCAGAGCCTCGTATGAGGTGAACTCATTCTGCAATCGCTGAACAGCGTCCGATGAGTGTGTAAGCGAGGGGGAGTGGTCGTGTCTGATGGGATCAGTGGCTGCAGGGTTGAACTCCTGCTGTCGTTGCTGCTGCTGCTGCTGCTGCTGCAACCTGGATAGAGAAGACAAGGATGAGTTATGCATGTTCATAACCGGAGATTCCAGCATAATGGGTGACATTTTTGTTTATCTTATTTTATTGTTTGTAAGCTTTCGTGGTCGAATAACTGTGAATGTTTCAGGGTTTAGGTCAGTGTCCCAAACTGAAGGAACTGGTCAAAGGGTTTAGCGAGTAGACAGAAAAAAAAAAAGAAAAAAGAGAAAGGGTTAACAAGGCGAACGAGGATAACTGGAGATAAACAACAGCCAATCAGAGACTCTGAATTTCGTATGATAAGATATACAAAGCGAGATAAGATAAATGCTTATGTACGACACTCAAAAAACACCGCTAATTGGATGTGTCATCGGAGAGATTACTAGTTGCACGTTGTTTGCCCTTGCCATTCTTCTTTGCCTGCTTCCTGGAAGATGTTCCACCCTCATCCACAACTCAACCCTGGACTGGTTTTGCATGCATAGAATTGTATAATATCCTGTTCAGGGGAAACTGCTGCATATCCTGAGAAACAGCTTCAGCATCCTCCAACAAACACATAAAATCTGCATGAATATTGGTGAATGCAGCTTCATCTATCTCCACATTCACCTCAGCTTTCACATAACACCCAAAAAGTGCCATCTGGACTTTTTCCAGCTGCTTTGCATGCATAAGAAAGGATGTAGGGAGGGTGCTGAAGACATCTTGAAATCTTTTTTTAATGAAAAAATTTGTCAAAATGGTTAAACAATTTCAAAGTCCATGGAAATAATAGTCGAACATGTTGCATTTGCTGTTCGGCATCCTGGAGATCTGCATCTGATTGTATTGGCCTATCCCTGTGACAGAAGAGAATCCAGGATCCAATCCACCAGACTGATTCCATACTGTGAAGAGGGTTATAGTGGAAGGGCAGATTCTCTAAAGCACCATCCATGGTCAAGATGTGTGGTAAGAACTGGTATTGGAGGGATTCAACCTTGACCACCATGAAGTCAAGTGTTCCCTAATATACTCCATTAATGATCAAAACAATAATAGTCAATAGAAAGTTGTGCACAGTTTGTGTAAGGGCGACCTTGACAGCGCTGTGAAGTTCTTTACCAAGGTGCGAAAGTAATTCACAGGGCTGGTGAGGGAGATCCAAAGATAAATATATATGCAAGGGGTAGTAGTACAAAGGGGGGCTTACCTGGTGAGGGAGATCCAAAGAGAAAAACCTAAGGGATCTCCTCACCAGGTTGCGTAT
>QLPE01000464.1:14074-31602 GCA_003314125.1 Hygrophorus russula | reverse complement strand
CACCTGCGAGCGCCTGGGGGGCTGCAGAGGAGGCGGAGAAGAGCGTAAAGGGGTTAAGTAGTATTTCTGGTAATCATATTTCGACCTGATGCGGCGAATTAGGTGCCCACCCATTGATTGTGAGCAGAGCGGGCATCTCCTTGATTGTTCTGATGGGTGGTAAATTCAAATTGGAATTGAGATTTTGCTGATCATCTTTGATGAAAATGAACAAAATGAAGCACCTGACCAGACCAGAACACACTCAAAGCAGAACTCGTGTGCACATGTGGGGATTACTGTACGGTCGACAAAACCATGGAGACATATACTGCAGTGATCGCCTCCCGTCAACGACTCCGCCTTTGAAACTGTCTCTTTTGTCGTTTCATGCGCGGTTTCAGAAGACGGCGTTGGGGAGCATTCAAGCTTTATTTTCTTGCAAGGCGGACTCGGGTTACCAGGATGAGTGTTCATAGTGTTCATAGTAGACTGGCACGTGATGACTGCCGCTTACTAGTAGCACACGGCACTTGCACCTGCTCCTGGACACACCTGGACGACTTGATCAATATCAATATCAATATCAGTCACCTGTTCTCGTGACAGTGCGTTGAGGATTTAAAAATAAGGGTTGTTATTAACCTGTGAACCTGTGACATGACTAGCTCGCTTACCAGACACAAGTTAAATATTTTCTCTCATGGTCTAAATTCAGGCTGACTAGAAGTGCTTCCTTTGAAGCCAGCGTGTGCTGTAGTAACTCCATCGAAATTTCGGAAATATGTCTAACTACCGGGCATTCACAACCATCGTGCAATTCTGGTATTGAATAGCTCCGAAAGTAAGTCTGTGGATACTTCACATTGATGACATACTCGGATCGATTGCATCATAAAATTAGCGGGTGTCATTTCGTACTGACCATGTGTTCCCCTTGTTTAAAAGCCGATCAGCTTCCCCACATGAATTCCGCACCATCTTGACAATGGGTCAAATAACAAGGTCTCTCCTGCCATGGGTCTCTATACTTGCAGTCTTTGCATCTCAAGTGAGAGGGGCGTCTCTTCCCGGTTGTCCGGATCCATCCACAGCGGACTATGACTACGTGGTTGTTGGTGCGGGTGCAGGGGGTGGACCACTTGCCGCGCGTCTTGCAGAGACTGGATTTTCTGGCACGTTTATCACACTTTCAGCTCATGCTAGAATGGTACTGAGGAATGGGTCATTTAGTCCTGGTGGTTGAAGCTGGACATGATGTCGTCAACGTGAATACCACAATCCCCTTGTATTTCATACGTGCTACCGAAGGTGACTCAACTGGATATGTCGTAGTTTTGCACCTACTAACGATGCGAAAACTTGTTAAAGACCCTCAGATCGAGCTCAACTACACGGAAAATGAATATCCTCCTGGGTTCAAATTCCAGAAGAATGATGCCTGGTCAGTATTAAGCTAGGGCAGTCGATGCGTGCTCAAATATTGATATTATGTGCATAGGTATCCTCGGTCTCGTGGCATCGGGGGCTCAACCGTAAGATCCATATATATTATACGTGAAACTTACTTTATGAATTGACCTCAAATAGACTCATAATGCAATGATTAACATCATATCGGACACTCGGAATGATTTTGACAACCTCGCTGCGATGTTTAATGATCCGACATGGTCGCGCGATAACATGCAAAATTACTTCAAAAAAATTGAACACAACCTCGACCCTACAACACTCCTGACACACGCTGACCATGGCTACAACGGTTGGCTGAAGACGAGCTTGAACCCTGACCTAATCGTACTCAATCCCAAGTTCCTTGGTGAGCATATTTATATGCCTTGTGTGATTACTCACCTATGTTTGCTACGACCAACAGACGTGGAACTCACAGGCTTCGTCGCCGCGTTAGCTACCACAACCCTTCCGGTCCTTGATGTCAATACTCGTGCCGGCGTGGATGCCACAGGTTTCAATCTAAACAGCTATACGATTGATGAGAATCACAACCGGTCTTCGGTTCGCGACCGGCTGGTGGCTGTAGAGCAGTCTAGTGCTGGGCGTTTGCAGTTTTCCTTAGACACCTTGGCTACGAAAGTTCTTTTATGCAACTCTAACAGCCCTACTGCATACGGCGTCGAGATTGCGCCAGGAGGAGCGCTAGCGGTGGCGAGCAACTTCCAGGGCAAAACAACGTTGCAGACGAAGACGGTCACTGCCAGACATGAGGTCATCGTCAGTGCGGGAACGTACCAGAGTCCCCAACTCGTAAGTTTTCTGTCATTCTGACACAAATCCGGTCAAATCTGAAGTCCTTTCCCTCACTAGCTGATGGTATGTTCGAGTGCCAGCGTCCATAACGAGTGAGGATTGCTGACACGCACCCTTAGTTATCAGGTATCGGCGATAGTAATCAGCTCACTCAGATGGGGATCGAGCCAATTGTTAATTTGCCTGGGGTAGGAACCAACCTTCAAGGTAAAATAATGCTTTCCTTACCCGAACATATACTGAAAACCCCGTAGACCACGACGAGATCTCTGTCATATGGCAAATGAAAAACAATTTTTCATTATTTAATGGCTGCACGTTCCTCTACACTCCTGAAGACGATCCATGTCTTAAGTTTTGGACGGAGTCTGATCACCATAATCTATACTCTTTTGGCCCTGCTCTTGGCGTTATCATCGACAAGTCCAGGCCAGAGCTCCCGGAACCAGATATTTTGACCTACTTTGTTCCTGGATTCTTCGAAGGTTTCGTCAGAGGTGAGTTCTCACCATGTTCCCCCCTTTCTGGCGGTCTGAATCCCTCGGCTATAGGATTCCCTCAAGCAGTCGTGGCTAATCACGGTGCCGTCACAGCCGTTGTTCTCAAAGGGCATCCATCTTCACAAGGGACAGTTCGTCTCACTGGACCGGACCCTCAGGATCCTCTAAATATCCAGAAAATGCGTTTCCAGGCCGCAGGTGGTCTTCAAGATATCGCCGATCTTCGGGAAGCTATTAAGCGTGCTCGGGCCGTCATGGCGCACCCTACAGTCGCGCCTTTCGTTAAGATGGAGGTATTCCCCGGCCCTCAGGCCGTAACTGATGATGAGATTGATACGCACATATACGAGCACATATTCGGTAAGCGAAACACCAGTTGTCCCCTGTCAGGCTATTGACATGGTTGCACTCTCAGGCCATCATGTATGCTGCACCAACCCCATCGGAGCTGATAATGGTAAGTCTCGTTGAAGCTACACAAGCCTGCTCTTTTTGAACGAAATTTAATAGATGTGAATGCCGTGCTTGACGGTGACTTCAGGGTTCGTGGCGTGTCCAATCTACGTGTGGTGGATGCGAGCTCGTTCCCCGTCGTTCCGGGATTCTTCATCACTACTCTAATCTACATGGTTAGTCCGCTCGCCCCTCGTTGGTACATTCTTCTGACTGAATTTCCATAGATATCGGAAAAGGCAGCCGACGTGATAATTGCTGCAGCAAAGGGGACCACAACTTAAAGTACATAAATACCCACTTACATACCCATTGCGACCTGTCCATTATGTTGTACGTTATTCTCGACAATTAAAGTCTATATACCCTTTGTGGATACGCAGTGTGACAACAATATCACGCAGAACCTCCCAACATGTACTCCAAGCCAGTTAAGCCCGACGCATCGAGTCTACCAGCGGATACGCTCGACTTTGCTCACAGAATGTTCGATGCCGCACGCAACGGGGACCCCACTGTCCTCGTCCCTGCAATTGAAGCAGGACTGCCAGTAAATCTCACCAATGACAAAGGTACATCATCATCGTATAATATCAGCTAACCGTAACGACCACGCTGCCAAACCACCACACAGGAAACACTCTCCTAATGCTCGCCGCATACGCAGGCCACCTACCGCTGACCCAATCCATCATTTCACTCGGTGCAGACCCAAACCGGCTAAATGATCTTGGGCAGTCCATGATTGCTGGTGCGGTGTTCAAAGGCCACGATGACGTAGTGCGTACGCTGCTAGAGGCTGGGGCTGATCCTCGGAGCGGGAAGCCGAATGCCATCCAGACAGCGCATATGTTTGGGAGAGAAGACCTGAAGCTAATTCTAGGCGCGAAGGAGGGTGATATTGGCGACGATGTCCCGACGCCTCCTGTCATGGCTGCAAAGATGGTTGATTAGGAAGTGATTACCGGCGCCAAGCAACTTCACGCAAGTGCCTATAGTAATACTCAGGAAATGCTGGAAATGACACAATGCCTGCCAGCTCCAGCAGCACTTAAACATGATCAATCCCAATCGCACGCTGCCCAAGCTGCCAATTGTGCGGTAATTGTTAACAATTATTGCTCTAGTATAATAATGTTATTGGTTCTTAGCCTCACTAACTATAACCTAGCGCCAAGAATGTCAGTTACCGGTAGCAGCAGCTGCCATTAAGAGCGCTGTGCTGCAAGTATTTCGTTGGGACGAAATCACCCACATGAGGATCTCCAACGATAATCTTACCCTCGCGTGTATTCACAACGAGGCTAGTTTTCTTCGAGCCTAAGATGAATCCGCAGAGGAGTACAAGTGCCTACACGAAGACAGACAGACATTATTGGTCCATTATGACCCACATTCCTTGTGAACAACTTCCCGGTTTAATTATACCCTTCAAGCCATCGCATATAAGACCTGAACATGATTCCGCGGTCGGAGCAATGAGATGCCAAAATTGTTCGGCTCTGTGGCGTCCACATGTCAAAGTCACTATTAGGCGGTACCCACATCCCCCTTTCTTCTGGATCTGCATTGTCCCATGCTTCATCACCCGGGCCGATATATGTATCGACCTCCAGATACAAAATCTTTAGTCCTGGCCACAGCTTCCTGTCTGGGTCGAACCAAGTATGAAATGTTTCGGGGATGCCACGACATGCGATAAAGAGCGACCGGAGGGGGCATTCTAAAAATGGTCTCATTATCGTTTCGAATTTATCAGGGTTACCGAAATCAAAATCACGCATATTTAGCGCATTCAAGTGCAGCAGATTTCGGGCAACATCCTCGAAGGCCAGTGTTACGCAACGCTCCGAGCTGATGTCAAGGGAAGTGAGTGATGACGCGTTGAGCTGGATGAGGAATAAGATTGACTGTGCCCAGTCGTATTGCTGTGCCGAGGAGAATGTAGTGATGTGCCACTTGTTGGAGGGATCTTTGACCGTGAAACGTGTTAGCTGTCGACCAGCAAACGCTGAGCTAATCCACTCTGGGTTGTACGGCCAGTTAGCATCTAGTGTAACATCAACAATGTTGGTGAAAGTATTGTGGAATAGCTCTGCCGTCTCCAGGGAAAGTTCTTTAACGGGGAGTTGGATACTCAACGATCGCACGCACGACATGTTCAAACATGCCTCATGAAGGCCTGCCGCGCTATCTTCCCATGTGTACGTGGCACTATTGATATGGAGCTGTAAAACACTCGGGAGGACTGAACACAATCTCTTCCAATGTTTTATATGACCAACACTGGCATTCGAGGCGTCTCCTGCGTACAATTCGAGCGTCGTCAACATTGAAAAATATCGGAATCGATCACATAGCATTCCAACGAAAAGGGCGAAGCGGTTGCCATCCGGAATGTTAACGACAAAATTTTGACACAAATGCCCGTAGGTTGGTGTGAGGGCGAAAAAGCTTTGGATTTTTTTCATCCCATCATGACGGTAAATCTTCACCCTACCATAGATTGCGGGTAGCAACATCTGGCGGAATCGCCGGCAAGTGGCAGAAAGATGGTGGAACTTGTTAACTATCGAGCGTCTGAGATCAGGAGTGGCAGAAGAAGCACATATCAAAAGACCTTACGATTCGGTGCTGGCCCTATAGCTTGGAAAAGCACATCTTCAAGCAGCTCATCCGGTAATGAGAAGATAGGGCTCTTGAAGAGTGTCATTGAAGGTCTGCGTTTTCGGTCTGCCATGCCGAATCGTGGCTCTTAGATCTTAGTAGACCTTTGTATGTCTTCCTGAAAGCTGAACTCATTCGGACCTGGCGACGCCCAACTTATTCGCACGCCCGATTGGCAACTCCACGGTCAGAGCCAAAGATTCGAAATTCAAGTTCAATCACTCGAGAATCGAATCTCCGTAGTGCTGATTGAGGGCTAGTGCCACTACTAAATAGTGAGCAAAAGTGCCGTGTGCCTCCGGGATTTTACATCCCTGCGACGACCAGTTGCCAGTCTGTTCGCGAATTGCAGTATGTGTCCATAACTCTTTGGATCTTATTGGACCTCTCTATGGCGTGGCCAAAAATGTTGCTGCCACCCTATACGAGCCTCGGAGGCCACTAGTAAGTACTAGCGGAAAATCCCCGACCTGGGCTGATCAATCGAGACAGAGTCTGCATACCCAATGGTATCCCTACATAATGTGAGTAGCGTAGAGTTCCCGTTCCTTACAAGACGTGAGACCAGTCTCCTTTAGTGAATATCGACTTGGGGATCATCATTCCCACCTGAAATTTTTGGACGTCAGTACTAGTGCTGCTGCCAGTTTATCATAATTTGATTTTTTTCCGTCTTACCACATAGTTCGGCATGTCGACCTTAAGATTTGCTGTCAGCTATTTTTGAGACTAGCTGGAAGGATCGTACCACTTCGTGTAACCTCAAGTCACCCGCAACACTGCAAAGCATGTAGGCCTCAACTCGATTCAACTTGTACTCTGCGCACAGAAAATCGATCATATGTCGCACAGCCGCACGGGACGCATCTCTTAAATCTAGCGTGCGAGGTAAGTGGTATTAATTAATCAGCACGCGCAGACGTTTGACCTGAATCAACACCCGTCGTAGCGTAATACTCCTCATTGCCACCAGAGGTGGTCTGGGTCCTGAAATGGGGTGTTTTTGTGTACGGTCTGTCTTTGCGCACCGTAAGACGAACTATGACCTTCATGGGGGTTTCCATCGCTGTGCCTGTCGCAGTCGCTCGTGTTTTGTAGAGTGGGATGGATGACAGAGATTACATACCACAGACCTCTAGACGCGTTGTCCTGTCGTTAAGTAATTGCCAGTAAAATGACAATCGCGGTCTTAACTCACCTCCATCACCTTGTGCAGCGTGGCCGTCCTCCAGGTATACTGGTATCAATGAAGTGCAGATACTACCCTATTCGTTTCACTCACTCCAATCGAGAACAAAGCGCCATCAACCTCAATAGGTAGGTACAGTGTTGACCCCACGGTCAGATGTTTCGTGTCGATGTTTCCTCCAGTGCGATATGGGGGGATGGTAGAGAACGCTCCGTTTGCACCAGGAGCAACACCCATTTCCCCAGCAAATGGCCGTATTGGGATCCTTATGCCCCTTTCTTCGTCGAACCACGCAAACTCCCCGTCAATTTTCCACAACTTCAAAGCAGGTTCGGGAAAATCGTCTGCCAGCAGACCGAAGCCAGGGATGAGCCCTGTCCAAGCCCAGTTAGCTACATCCACGGAGAGAACATCGATCTGCAGGGTATCTCCTGGTGCGGCTCCGTCTACATAGACGGGTCCGTTGACTTGGTCCAGCTGAGAGAAGACGAGAGAGTTGATCGATGAAGTCGTGGAATTGGTCGTAATCTGGCCATTAGAGGCATCTAAACAGTCAAAGCTGACGGTATCCCCAGACTTGACACGTATAGTTGGTGTGATGCTTGAGTTGCACAACTTTCACTGAGACCACCATATTGTTGTAAATGTTGAAACAGTCTAAACGTACCTGTTGTCCCAAGCCAGATGGGTTTGAGAACGCTTGACAGTGTGGATGGACATAGGGAATGTGATGAGAGAGTATATTTGATGAAGCGTGACTTTATATGTGATAAGATCATACCAGACCGAATGAGGACCAATCTACTATCTTCGATTTCTCACCTCCGATATTACCTATTTCTGAAAGATGCCGCATCGTAGGTCTGCCATGTGGGCAGTTCCAGGGTTGGTCCATAGTTCCCATGTGCTGAACGACCTAGCATTGTTGTTTAAGGAAATAAAAATACTAGGAAAAGTAATTTCGGAGCTTACGGATGTCATTTGATTCTTAGTCAATGGCATACCAATCATAACACTTTTCCTACAAGCTCTCATGGCAAACATAGCCCGAGCCTTCGAGCACCTTACCATTCGACCGCTTGGCTGGTCTTGCATTAAATGTATAAGTTCTTCTAGATCTATTTAAAAAATAAGTCTCTTAGTCTTATCCTTGCCACACGCAAACACACCTTTCATGTCAAAGACTGTACTTTTGCTAATGGGCTGCGCGACCAGTTTGAGTCGATGACCTTGCCCAGAAGACAAATCCAGGTCTTCATTCACATCAACCTCGAAGCCATTTTGTCGAAGTATCTCGATATTTTCCATAGCCACCAATTCATCAGCGGCGGTCAATTCTAATGGTCGAGGCCTTTTGTTTGAAATTAGCGCTCTTCCTGGAAACCCCCAGAGTCACTTACCTAAGCAACTTTTGTGATTCAATGTTTGTCGTTTGCTGCAGCGTCTCAAAATTGTATTTCTCGTCAGCAGCATGTTGATCAACGATGAATAGATCGTCCATCATTACTGTCAGTTTTTCATCACCTTCCGGGTCAATGAGCTTGCGCCTGCGAGTTACGATGAAACCCAAATTAAACTGTCCAATAATATCCATGCATTTAAAATCTTCTTTGTCAATGATGCGTGCAAGCGCGTCGGCTGCCGTTTCGTTATCGTCAGTGTTGGTTACTCCGGCATCAAGTGGTATCTTGGCCTCTGGTTTAGTTACGGGCAAATCCGTCGATGTGGCCGATAGGTTAGCTATGTGGTTGTTAATTTGTTGCCAAGTAGTAGATATTCGTGGAAGATCGAAGCGCAAGGAAACATCCCCATCGTCAACTGACCGGATTATCTCTGGCAACTCAGAGGAGTTGGATGAATCCGATAGGCCTTTTGACGTGTTGTGACCGTCAGCATCCGCAGTGAGATCAAAGATCTTCTGCGGAGGCTTTCTGGTTTTCGATAGCGGCTCGATATCCTCATTAGAATTGGTGTCAACGTTCATCGCAGCTTCCAAACCGTCGTCCATGATTCCGGGGACGCCTTCCTCAAGTTCCATAGTTGCTTCTTCGACTTCTCCACCCACTCTTATCTGCATCTTCACCGCCTCTCCTGTATCCTTTACCCCTCTATCAACAACCTGCGGTGTATCTTCCCGTGTACACTTATGTGTCTCATCGGGTTCATCACCATCGTCCGAGTCAACGGGAACCTGGCTCCCAGTCCTTGCAAACCCACTCAGCTTCTCGCGCATTTGCCGGCGTACATTCTTCCCGTCGTGTGACGGAAGCCTCCCTTTGGTCTTGCCTTTCCCTTCGCTTTCACTGGCTCCTCCCGTTTCCGGATCGCTTGCTACCACATCCGAGCGTCTTTTCTTCCTTGGGGGTGCTCCCTGGTCTTCCTCGCCATCGATATCCTCTGTTGGGCGAGCTACGTTCCTATTCCAAGACGCACCCATAGTGTCTAAAACCATCTGAACTAATCTCGGCTTCCCCTTGCTTTTAGGTGGGATAGTCTTGACACCCACAGGGCTGGGCGCAGCCGTTACGGAACTGACAGCACGACTATCATCCCGAGAATTGTCGCTACAAGCCGTTACGAGCGTCCGTTGAACGGAAGAGGACGACAGCAAAGAGACAGAGGCGTCATTGTCTGGCGCCAGCGGGGACGGACTGCGTGCAGCGACCTCTAGGGGGCGGCGCTCTGCGTCGGATGGGGTTCTGTGATTTTTGGACGAAGGGGGGCGCCGTTGTTGATATGAGGCCTGATTGGCATCTCCAAATTCTGCTTCACTTTCATCATTCCGTCTATTCCGTGGCTGACCGTTATGATCCATCGCTCGATCTGTCCGCTCTACCTCGTTCTCATTAGTGTTGTCCTCAGTGCAAACATCTCTCCTGCTCTCCATATTTTTCGCGCCGCTACGACTGTGACTTTGACTTTGACTTAAGGTACTGACATGCTTCCGCTTCTCTTTCAGTGGCTGACTTTGCGTAGGCCCGACGTCGTATGTAGATCGCGAGGAAGCGAACGTTTCTTCCAATACGCTCTAACATACGGGTGGTCGTTCAACCAAGGATATTGATAAGAGACAAACAAACCCACCTTTAATGCTATTACGAGATTATTCTCACTATGCAAGAAGATAGTCCGTTTATCTGGGCTTACATTGATATCGCAAGCGTCTGTAAGTCAATAAGTCATGAATACGAGGTTAAAAACAGCAGATCCAAAGAATACCACGATTATCATCAAGGGTCATCAAAACGAAAAAAAGTGGTAATACAAAAACTTACTAGTAGGAATACTGAAATCAGCCACTATGAAAGGCGACTGGTTAGGATTAAAAGAACGATATACTTCATTAAATGCTTTCTGGACCTAAGCATGTATAAACAATTTATTAAGCACAATGAATGAACAAGAAGAGCAACGCACTTTCGCAGGCACACAGGGCCTTCCGTTAACAAAGAAGAACTGCCGGTCTGTGCCGGTCCTCCCACATCCAACAGCGAACTTGCTCATAAGGCCCTTAACGTGGACTTCTATCCCGTCATCGGTGTCATCCTCAGTTCTGAGTAATAATTTTGTTATGTTCTTGAAATGGTTATGAAAGACTCGGGCAGATGAGAATGACATACCGACGCTTCCGTACGGACTGCTCTGTGCTTACAAAAAAACTTAAATCCAGATCGACCAGATGGTCGACGGCTTTTAGACCCCACAGCGACGTGACAGAAGACCGAACGGACGGTGTACCATCGGTGCGCAGTTGTACTGTTTTGTGTCTAGATTTGGCCTTAAGCACCTGTGAAAGCAATAGGGGACAGATACGCACCCAGTATCAGGATGGTTGGACACTGTCAGCCGTACGCCCTTCCTATCTTCACTACCGACTCCGGCACAGGGGACTAACGCGTATGCATTGAGAAGGTTGAGCGCTTTTCCGAATTCCCGTTTTGCGTTGCGTTGGAATTCTTTGTGTCGTACAGGAAGGGGCTTGAAGAGACCGGTTATCGTGACTGTCGTCCCTCTCTGTTGGCGGGCGGGATGAAAGGAGCAGCAATGCGACAGAATAGGCATACCTGTCTTGCCACCTTGCCTTTGCCTTTTACAGCTCCATTTTTGCCCATTTCCAACACGGTACCCATGGGCGCCTCCTCCGTTCTGGCAGTGACCACAGTCACAGCTTCACTCAGAGCGCACAAAGATGACAACGCTTCGCCTCGAAAGCCAAATGTTAGCACCGTTGAAAGTTCATCAAACGTTGCCAGTTTTGAAGTGTGATGTTTGAGCGCTGTAGTGGGCGATTGAATTATTATTATAATGCGAAACTGAAGGTGACGCGGATAGGACAGACCGACGTGGTCATAATCGTCTGGCGATATACCACTACCGTTATCAATTACTTCGATAGTCTTCAGTCCATACTCCTTGAATCGGACCTCTGAACACTGTCAGTTGTCTGCCTTAGGTTCGATAATTGAAACGTCTTATACCAATGTTAGTTGCTCCTGCATCAAGACTATTCTCGACAAGCTCCTTGACAGCCGTTTGAAGGTCGATCACGACCTGACCGGAGGTAATCTTGTGGATGGAATGCCCATCTATAGGTTTGATAGTACTGGGCTCCGGGTCAGCGATGGTCATGGTTTATGTAGTAACCACGAGCCAACGCGGTCACGCCAGCATTTATAATTGTTATTCAACTCTAGCTCACATATTTAATTAATCTACTGGTACTAAGTATGCATCGGCCTTGACATGCTTGACATCCAAAAGCATCTGGACTTTAGCCGGTGCAAGTTGTGCACTGTTCAGAGTCTCCCAGACTTATTACAATCTAATGTAAGCATCAACAATACTGGCAAAACTATCGTAGATCATCTCTGCTGTCTCTAGAGAAAGTTGATTCACGGGAAACTGTATATCCAACTGACATGATCGAACGTGCATCACGAAAACCTGCCATGGTAGCCTCCCATATATTTGTGCCAGCATCGATTTTGAGCTCTGAAATTTAAACATTCGGGAGAACTGAACACAATCTCTTCCAATGCACTCTATTAGTAGGATTGGCATCCGGGGTTTCTCCTGTGTATAATTCGCGCCTGTAACATCGAAAAATATTGGAAATGATCAGCATTCCAGAAAATTGCGCGAAGTTTTCTTTATCCGAATTGACGACGAGCCTTCGACATAAACGTGTCAAGTAAGCTTTCTTTTCTAGCCTCATGGTCGTACAGTAGCAATCATTTCTCGGTTTTTAGCGACTCCTTTTAGGTTTGTGGGGCTGTTAATGGTGTCCATTGTTGCAGATTGTTGCAACGTTGTAGACCGCACCACAACCTGTCGGATTCCTGCTTTCAGCATTCAGGCCTCCTAGGTCCTTTCCACGAGGCACAATTAGGATAGTAAGCGTGCGACGCTGGCCAGGCTTTGACTCGTAGATGGCTACGATTGACTACCGTCAGTTTCGGAAGTCACAATTGAACATTCAAGGTAACGCTTCGTGCCATGCTAAGACTACTATATTAACGCCTATGATACGGAGGGTCACACTATTGCAACAACGAAAAGCTGAATTGGACAACTATACATCGACCATTGACTTGAGTTCAAACCACAGATAAAATGCGGTACCGGAACTGCGGATGTTCGTGGATCAATAATCTACTGTGGCGAGAGGGATGGTAGTTACAGTTTCAAGTGAACTTTTCGGTCACACTGTCGGTCAACGACAAACCATTTTCCCAGGTGGGTGTCTGGGAAACGATTCAACACGACATCAGCTGAGCTTGCCAGATAGCGGACTTATACACACCCCCTGTGACAAAGACACTGGCTATAAATGTTACCTAGACGACGGCAATACGGGCCGCAGTGACCACTATCAGAGATTACAAGACATAGACTGAAGCTTTCGCACCAATGATCCGTCTGGAATGTCCTCTGCTATCATGGAGTGGTTGACAGTGTTACCCTGGGGTAGGTATACCCCGAATTGCTTGTGCCCCTCATTTCCACTCTGTAGATCAATATACCTCACTGACAGACGGGCTAGAACGACTGCATCTTGTTCGAATGAAGCGAAAGAGATCCTCTGAGACACGAGCGCTTAGTGTCGCCAGAGCTCAGACCATAGCGACTCACCCCCATGCCACCAACCAATGTGTCACAGTCGACAGACTTCTCGCTGGGCACTTTCTGACGCGGGCTGTCTCATTTCCTGTTGACTGACGGATAGAGTTATAGTACTCACAGATGCAGGATATGCCAGTGTTTGGGTCATGGTCTCTGAACTTGCTTATATAATCTGCGTCGAACAGCTTTTCAATTTTACGGCCAACGAACTTTAGGTCGCCCAAAGTCTATCTTATTACAGGCTCTTACGCCATCACATAGCCCGCTCCCCAAACAACAACCATAACACTGACCAGCACCCCAACATTCGGGGATTTCAGCCCGAGCGCCCCTCCACTCTTGCCAAAGGGATTGACTGTGCTGGTGGCAGCACTGCCACTGTTAATTGGCTTTATTGTTGAGGTTAAACCAGTATTTACTGGGGGGACTGTCTGTCCGGTGGCAACTGTCACGCTGGCGGGGAGTGTAGCCGAAGGCACTAAGGTAGTCAATCCGGTGGCTGTTGTCGTACCAAAGGCTGCAGTCGTCGTTAACCCAGACGTCCCAGAGGAACTGGTGATAGGAAAACCAGCTTCGGCACATGTGGATTCAAATTCTGTAAGTCATGGCGTGTTCAGGGTTTAAAGCACAAGCAAATGATGGACATAAACACACGGCTGAGAATACTAGCAGTAGCAGTCGAAGATGCCCCAAGACCGTTGATACATGAAACGCAAGTGTGAAGCCCTTGGTCAACGGCAGTGGTACACATGCACGTAATGTCTGAGCAAGACTATAACTTATATGTTAGTTAGCAGTTGAGGTATGCAAACTGGATACCGACGCACATTTAAAGTGTTTAAGGTCTGGCATTGGGTCTGGCATTGTGAAGGAATGCTAGGTGTGGGAACTTGGCGGGCGACGAGGCCTCGAATGAGAGAACTTCGGTCTTGTAAGGCTGTTGCGGATACTACAGGACAAAAAAAAAGTCGAGTCGAAAAGCAATTCCAGCGCAGGACACGGAAACAGACCTTGGGACACAAGCGAAGCAGAAAAGAGGGTGACAATGTTAAACATTTTGGACTATGCTCGCTCGCGCTAGGTAGTTATTAGGAGTAATTGTTAGGGGGAATGTGCACTACTCAGATAAATTTGTTGCTTTATGACATTAATCGACGCTCAGCGCTCAGCGCTCATCAAATAAAAAAGATTGACGAACACCAGATACTTGTAGCGCTCAACCAACCATAACAACCAGGTCATTTACCATTCTAGTCATAAAGCAAATCAGACACACCTGAATTGAGTGTGAACCATTGGCCAATTATTAATTATTCCTAACCCTCGCTGCACATTGTCGCCCAGGTTCTGTCAATTCATACAACAAATTTAAAAAAAAATGTAAATGAGCAAAAAAAAACGATCTCACAATTCGCCCTTGGAGCTAACTCAGCTAAGCGCTAAGCGCTAAATTATAGACGTTAAACGTTTTGCCAGGACTCACACAATCAGCGCTCGCTGTCATGTTCCAGCTCCGCACTCCCTTACTTATGGTGCTATTAGTGGCACTAGTAGTCGTGTCCATGTGCTGAGGCCCGAGGAATTTGCAACTAAGAGGCCTGAGGATTTGCCATCCGTAAGCAAACTTGCTGCCAGAGATTTATGGGACTGGTAATGTCATTTTTCACGTACACAAAGAATATGATAGACTCACCATACTATAGGTCATTCTCGACGGAGGTACGAGCCTCGAGAATGAACCCTAATGCGCCCATTCCCATTTCTTATCGACTTGCCAATGCCAACTTCGTAATTATAGAATCCCCACTCCCGCCTCATACGAAAATAATTTGGGTGAACGTAATAAGTTTCACACATTTGCACGGCTATGCTTATCCGCAACCGTACCTTTGGTGGCCGCCAGCTGCTGAAAAATACCGCAATATATGAGTTGAGCATCATACTACGTAGGGTTGACCTATCCTTGGGATATGATAAAGAGCGGAACAAGGATATACCTGAACAAAAAGACGGAACAACCACCCAACTGACTACTTCATGCCATCACACATCCAACACCCAAAACTAGCATCACCGCTATACCTAACACACCCACATTGCTAGATCGCAGCGCAGCCGCGGCTCCCGTCTTACCAAACGGATTAACACCACTAGACGCAGTTGTGGGGGTGGCTGTTCCAGTACCGGTAGCACTTGGTAAACCCGTGGCCGGTGCGGCACTAGTTGCCGCTCCAAGGCCAGTAGTACTTGAAGCTCCCGGAGCTGCTCCCGTACCCACTGGTCCCGAGGTGGGAATACCGGCTGCAGACGTTGGGCCAGGGGTGGAACCAATAGGGATCCCAGCTTGTGCACAAGCCTGTTCGAACCCTGGAGGTTGATCACTGGTTGAGATTTTAATAGGCAGATATAGGGCAAAAACTTGCCGCTAAGAGCTTGCTGAGCATCAGATGCTGCACTCCCAGTGGGACCAAGGCTGGTAATACATTGGAGGCAAGTTTTAAGGCCCTGGTCGATGGCGGAGGTGCACATGCAATTTAGGTCGGAGCAAGCCTGTTCGGAGAAGACGAACAGATGTCAGCAAGGGTCTTAGCTATGGCAAAAAAAAGCGAAGTAATTGATTCGAAGGTAAACACACTTCAAGAGTATTGAGCGCCTGGCACTGGCCTGAACACTGTGTTGGAATGGAAGGGACAGCGGGGAGCTGACGTGATACTAATGCATGGAGGAAAGTACTACGATCTTGCAAGACACCTGCGGTTACTAAAGATTCTGTCAAATATTTGCCACGCAGATGATTCAGTTTCGAAAGGATGCTTACCTTTAGACAAAAGCAAAACAATCACGGAAAAGAATGTCACGATGTTTAACATCTCGATTATTGAACTTGAACTGCGTTGACAAAATAGTTCGATTTACAACGCCAAGTGGGATTGAAAAGAGAACGGATGAGAAAGTAAACAGACCTTCAAGTCTTATATACAAGCGACAGGGTTGAACTAGCCATAACCGATATCTGCATGCCCAATTCGGGGGTGTTGTAAACGGCGCTCATGCCAGCATTTTGATCGGTACCGATCCGGCATAAGTAAATGACGGAGAATACAAACATGAGGCAGTCCGTGGAGCTGCGATAGGTTGCGATCCCGAGAAAAACTGAAAACCATCTTGCACTGACTTGCAGCGCCATCCTGCTGCACTGGCACGGTACTATCTAGGGAGACCATGTTGATGCGCCCAACAGTACCAATGACTGAGCCCGAGATTTGAGAAGATAATCATTAACGCGTGTCACTAAAAACAACCGAGGAAAATCTTCCACTAGATGATGAATTTATGGAACAGGCGCACCATCTCAGTTGGGGGAGGCCGGAGCCGTTGGCGACGGTGCCGCCGGTGCCAGTGGAGATTGTGAGTGTGCGGGTGGAGATGTCGATGTCAAGGCTGAGCGCGGGGACGGAATGGGTGTGTAAGTGTAGGTTGTGAACGTTGTATTTGTAGAATAGTGAACTGAACTGACTCGTGAAAGATGGTGATATCGGTATGGCATGGACACTCTCCCGCAACTCTGAATAACTCTACTCGGACTAAAATTTACAAGGCAGAGCGTTTCTCTTGTCCCATGAATTGGAGGTCGTTAATTAATGTGTGGCCGTTAAAGCAAATAATACCATGACAAAACGTGCCTTTCTCCACATGAGTGTGACTCGGAAGCAAATGGCCGCTCACGCTGGGTTTCGACGTTCAACACCCTTACAGACAAGGATGTCTACACAACGAAAACAGTAAGCGGGACGGATGTAGCAATGCTGAGATTCGCAGGCTGGTGCAATGAGGGCGGTGGTGCGTCGTTCGACACTAGACACCCCACCATTTGGTATGGCAAGATCTCTCGAGGGACGCGCAGTGTCCCTGTGATCATTACAAGGTGACCGCCAGTGGCAGCCTGAACGATGAGAGAGTGTGAAGAGTTTCCGTCACGGGGATTTGAGGGATCCAGCAATTATCCAGGCCGAGTTACGACCATAGAGGTGAGCATGGACTATTGTCCGCGGGAAGGACGATTTTCTACGCCCAGAAGAGCCAATGGCAATAGTGGATGAATGGTGTCAGAATATGCGAGATTGCCACGACAACGGGATCGCCTGCATGTTAGACATTGTAAAGCTCTTCTTCATGGTTGACGTAGTCGTTCCAGTGGAGCGCAGCATGAAACTGCCTGCGTACCAAAAGGGGTTCAGTGTGTGGTCCGTCCAGATACGGGACCGAACTTACAATCATTGAAACCAAGAGACCACTCCACTGCTATTATCACCCATTATGTGAGCCTATACAGCTACTGCATGGCG